>JAGVSQ010006615.1:0-16170 GCA_022683975.1 Rhyacophila evoluta | reverse complement strand
TGTCAATAATTTATGTCACTGGCTGAATGTAATTTAGTTTATATACGCCACACATATGTGTTTTTTTATTATTTGTTAAAAATTCTATAACTTTCTTAAATATGTATGCAGATAATCAATATTAAATCAAATACAAATCAATCAATTATGAATTGGCAACAAGTAAATAAAGCAAAGTTATACTCCTTACACCTTCCTGAGTCCTGTAGCTTCACATTATGGTTTTTACATACAAATGCATTTCGACATTTCGTTAAGCCGTTCATTAGTCAGTTAATTTTTTTATACAAACACGTTTTAAACCCTAAAATATTTTACTGCTATCAATTTAACTTATATCATAAAATCAATCGAATTGGGTATGCCGATTTGTAAGCAATGCTCTTCTATTTATAAACTACCAAAAATATAAACCGAGTTTTTTTTGTAAGGTTGTAAACTGCTGCTTTATCAATCGGTTTCTATGATACAGTACTATGTATTATCCATGAATAAATAAGCTTAAATTGTTTAGTTAGTTAAGTGTTTTCATATATCTAATTCGATTTTCAAAAAATCGTCAGTCGGGCAGATTGTATTTTAAAAAAAGCTCGATTATTTAAAAAGCTTTTGTTATACACAGCTATTTTGGTCATCATATCATTATGAAAGCTATACTTAAACTACATACAAAATTATTAGTTTTATATCACTTCTGCTACCTACGTATTCAAATCAGCCCTCGGGAAATCACGACCAAACCAGCTACACACGCTTTCTCTCCTAGAACTATAATCACTCAATGTCTTGTGGTACCAACTCGTTATCGGTACTGGTAAATACCAGTGTTTACGGATAACCAGAAAAATGATCAAACATGTACATTTCTCGAATCTAAAAACCCAAACCAAAGACATGTATCATTATTATATTTACAATATATTAAATCTAAATACGTAGACATAAAATAAATATTCATAATTTTTTTTATTCTTAGAAAATGGTGAATTTTAAGAAATAGATAATTTAATGCATCAACGTATGTCATCGTATTACTGGCAAAAGACGTTAAAGTGAAAAAGTGAGTTTTGAGATAGTCGAGTTTTAATGTTTGAGTCTCGCTGTTAAATATATTTTACGACAATTTCTTAAGTTATAATGTATTATACCTTAAGAAATCGTCTTAATTAACGTCTTTTGCCAGTAATACGACGATATATACGATATCGCGAATTTTATCGAGACTAGAGATTGTGATCGAGAATTCTCGAAAAGTTTTGAATATTTTTTCTCGAGAAACTATTCATAAGAATCTCGAGAATTCGGATTTTTTTTTGATTTTAAAAAGTTGAGAATTCACAATCACTAATTGAGACTGACAACTATATTTTTCTCATAAGTAGTTTATCATATTTTTAAATTGCTGCTTAATGTCTTAATATGTCAAAAAACAGTAACTCATCATTTCTAAGCAAATAGACAGCAATCCAAATCATTACTGTATTTTTTACTTAACAATCATGTTTTACTGTGTTTTTGCTTTAAAAAACCTACCATTTTGCAAAAGTAAAGAATACATTAATAAAAATTGTAAATAAATGATTTTCTGTTTACTTTTCTATGAAATTGTGTTCTCTCTTACTTTTTTAAATTTGTGATTTTTCGTGATCAGCTGTGTTTTTACTTATCGATGCAGTATGGACACAAGTTTTAATTTATTTAGAGTGTAGACTGTTTCTGTATTTTTCTCTACAAATGGATTTGTATACATTATAACTGATGAGCCTTCATTGTTTTAACATATTAAGAAATATTACTCACAATCATTGTATATTATAATATGAATTATTGTCATTTTTTGCGATAGACATTGTAAATAATGTACATATTCATAAAACTGTTGTAATATTAAAATTTATTGATATCAAATCAATAATCACTTTCCCATTTTGTAGATACGAGATTTCTATAGCAAGATTTATAACTCTTTAGAAATCAATAAACAACGTTCATAGAGTAATATATCTTTATTTGATTTCAAATTTCAAATTTAAAGCTGATACGTTCAAAAATGAATAAATAATTTAGAAAACATCTACCCATTCAAACACAGCATTCTCCTCTTTTTTAAATAGACACAGCAATACCTATTTAATATTTACAGTAAAATACTGAATATTTTTCTTGTAAAAGAAAACATTTAAATTGTAAATTATTTATAACTGGTAAACTTCCATATGTGAAATCACTGTTAGCTACCCGGATTTCGCCTTTCGGGATCTTCAGGATATATTATATGTGAGCAGTGAGCAAATATACAACATACGTTACTATGTTAGTATGTTATATGTTTGATCATTAGTATGGAACTCCAGTTAAATATTTTCTACTTTTCTACCTGATAGTGTCATTATCGAAATAGCTATCGACAATACTAATTGACTAATAAAATAGTATTGATATTCTTTTTTCTAAAAATATTATTGGATGACTATTTTACTTACCATGTTCGCCCCCAAAGTGGCTCATATAGATCTACACAGTGTGAAGATATCCACCAAAAGTAGAGTTTATGGACCTTCGCAATGTGAAGACGTCTTGACGGACTATTTTTTTATGAAAATTGCTTGTCAGACAACTACTTAACCATATAGCAGTGAGCAAATATATAAAATACTAACTATGTTTGCTCACTGCTCACTTATAATATAGCCTGAAGATGCCAAAAAGCGAAATCCGGGTCGCTAACAGTGATCTCACATATGGAAGTTTACCAGTTTTTAATAATTTAGAATTTAAAATCAATTTCTATCAATCAGTCAGAAATATTAATTTTTTAAATTGTAATAAAAGTGAACACACATATACTTATATATAGTTTATAACATATCCACTTCGAAAGCGAAGTATATGAACAGAGCCGGCTTGAAGTATCGGCAACACGGGCATTTTCCCGGGGCGCCATGTTCTTAGGGAGTCCATGAAGGATCTTAAAAAAAGTTAAATATTGTATTAATCCGACATCTTTTTAAGATGGAAAAGGGAAAATTCATGTACATATTTATAAAGGATCACTTTTGAAAATATATGCCAATGAATTTATGATGGTAATTGATGTTACTGGAGCACTTGCTTGGAGCACACATTTTTGAAATCAATGGAGCAGTTGGGAACAATTTTGAACTCGTCAGACGGATTTATGTGACATTTTATGTGTGTCAGTTATGGATCTTCACAGGTTGAAGGTATCCACTCCGAAAGAGAAGTATATGGATCTCCGCAATGTGAAGACGTCTGGACAGATTATTTTTCACGAGAATTGTTTTTCAGACAATTGCTCAAGCGATGGGGATCCAGTCCTGTATTTTTGGATTATTAAAATCCGACAGATGGGGAATCGAACCCTCATTCCCCGGGTTGCTAGTCGCGCACGCTACCGACTACGCTACCGGGGAGACAGTGTACTCAAATAAAGAATTTTTACGATGTAATGAATGTGGACATATATCTTGATTTACATAAAGTGGATATTGTGAGTATTTATTCAGTGACACGACTATTGTTTTGCGGTCAGTTTAAATACTTGAATGATATATAAAATTTAATATACCAGCTTCACCCAGTATAATCAATAAATCTGCCTATAATATGGCCTATAAATTATTTAAAAACCGATAATAAAAGAAGTGTTAGAAAACGTGTCACATTATTCATACCAGCTCATTTGTTTTTCTTAAGTATGTCAATGGACTCTGGCTAGAACAAAGCAATAAACTATAAAACCCACTCTTTGTTTTACGAGTGAAATAATAGCCAATAAAATGTTTTGCATATATTTTTCTTGTATTTCTATTGTTTTACATATATTATTTTCTGGAATTACTTAATAAATTTCAGATAAAATTGTCATAAATAAATAAATAAAAATGTATATTTAACCATTTTACTGCTAAACTGCGATATCATTTCGTCGTTTGTGATATCAGCGAGAAATGCCAACTACAATCGTTTAGAGTTTTTTGTCTACTTTTTATTTTAAATATTTCGCATTGTTAAATAACTTAAATATATTATGTCGTCGTATTACTGCCAAATGATGTTAAACTAAGAAAGTGAGTTTTGAAATAGTCCAGTTTTGATGTTTTAGTCTCTTTGTTTAATACATTTTACGTCAATTTCTATCAGATAATACATTATACCTTAAGGATTTGTCGTAAAATGTATTTTAAAGAGAGACTTAAACATCAAAACTAGACTATTTCAAAACTCACTTTTTTACTTTAACGTCTTTTGCCAGTAATACGACGATGTTATTATAGCATGAATATATTTAGATAGTATAGCGAAAGGAAAAGGAATGTAACCCACACAGAACAAATTTTACAGGAAGCACAAAAACCTCTATTTAATGATCTTCAGCCAAAGTCAAATTAATAAATCGACATAATCTTAAAGTGCAAGTATTTTATTTGCCTAATCCGATATTAAATTAATGTATTGTTAAAGAAAAACAAATAAAATTGATGTGGTTGAAGTTCATTTTCCTGGTCACAAATTTCTCAGGCCTCCTTTTTTCAGCCATGTTCAGACAAATTGGTCTGTGGGTTTTTGATTATTACCCGATAAATCTAGAATATCAACTGTTTGTAATTCCTAAATGTTGAACTGACTAATGACTGGATGCCCATCGGGTTGAGCAATTGTCTGACAAACAATTCTCGTAAAAAATAATCTGTCAAGACTTCCTCACATTGCGGGGATCCATATACCCCTCTTTCGGAGTGGATACCTTCAACCTGTGAATATCCATAACTGACACACATAAAATGTCACATAAATCCATCCGCTGCGTTCAAAATTGTTCTCAACTGCTCCATTGATTTCAAAAATTTGTTCTCAAGTGCTCCAGTAACATCAATTACCATAATAAATTCAAGTGTGTGAGTGGATATCTTCACACTGTGTAGATCTACATGCTACACTTTAGGAGCGGGCATGGTGCCAGAAGAAGTAGAAAGTTAATTAAATAATACGCACTTTTTTTAGCTTTAGCTTTTCACTTTAATACTTATAATAAAAACAAATTACAGTTTTGCAGGTAGTGTAATAAATACAGTATGTATTATCAAATTATTCCTAAGTATTTGGCTTAACACGTTCAATACCGCGTTTGTTATTTATTGGTGCGGTTCGTTCGTAATTATTTTTACCAAGCCTTCCTCGACTTTTGATTAATGACTCCGGGATGACGGCGTGAGGTGTAAATAGATTAATCACCCGGCGAAGAAATAAAGCGTCTCTCGTCAGAAGTGACGTCGACGGCGTCGCCTGCAGGGATCGCTCTCAAAATATAGACAAATGGACCCAATTCTTTCGGACGTCAAGAGAGAAAAAAGCTCTAGCTGTTTCGTAAATACGGGAGAAACGAGGCATGAATATTAATAATTTATTATCCTCCTCGGATTGCGGTTGGACTGCTGACAATTCGTTACCGTAAAAGAGCTTTCGTTTATCCTTTTGATAATAACGCCTATTGATTGAGCTTGTGGCGTATATAAATTCAATACATTCAGCCGGTTATATAAATTAATTGCATCTTAGCCATATTATATAGATTCAGTGTGAAGTTAGTTAATCATCAATATCGAGTGTCACAAACATTCAAACAATAAATAAACATTATTATAAACCAATGAAAGCGCAACATACGCAGTTTTACGAACCTTCTAATAACCGTTAAGAAACGACGCACGACCGAGCTTTTTTTCTTTCTCCTCACTTCGAATCAACAACTCAACTAGCAAGCATCGCGCCGTTCGTCGTTCGTTTCTATCCGCTGTTATACGCATCTTTCCATGCGAAGATAACACATTGTAATTGTAATACAACTGTAATAACCTTCCGATATTTCAACTTCAATAAATCATAACATTGGAAATTATGTGAGAGTGTTTCCTTGGACCCCACAAGCTTTTAATCTAATATAAAAATACCACAGCATGCATATACGCATATTTATGGATAGTTATACAGCCCGGGAGAATAAATTACGAACAAAATGTGGATGAATGTACGAATGTAGAAATTTTAGGCGCGTCAGCTAAAAAAACGAGAAACCAGACCAGGAAGTAAAAGTTATTTTTAGTGCGTGAGAGGGTCAGTATTTGAAGCTGAGAAAATCTATCAAACGGCCTTGATTTTAAGTATATAAATAAATTTAATCAAAGATGGTTTAAGAGTGTCAGGAGATAGGAGTGGGAGGATTGTTGTATATGACAACTTTCATTATCTCTAAGATAATCACTGCGATCTTTGCTGATGAATTTTCTACTCTAGGACCGAAAACCTCGTTATTAACCAACAAAATACGAATGGCTCTGTTTTTGGACTTCCACGTTTAACCGTACGCACGCTAACGACTCACCGGTGAGTCGGGCGATGACGTGCCCTGTACGCCAAAGACTCACCCGTGAGTCGGGACGATTTCTCTTACTAAGCATACAATATTCTTGAGCTGAAAAATTGTTTCGAAATAAACTCATTAACTTATTAATGCATACGCATGACACATATGCTGCGAGGTCACACCAAACATCTGTGAATCTCAAAGTATTTTTCTTGCAATTTTTAATATGTCGAAAATCTCTGGCGTACAGGGCAAGATCGGATACATCGCGACTGGCAGTCAAATAGTCAACTAACTCTACCGCGTCTTACGTTTCATGAAGGCGCTTAAGGAATTCACGGAATGATACTGGAACAAGGGCTTGTGATCAGACATTGTATTCTCTTCTGCCTTAATGTATAATAGATCCTTTTTGGGATTTATTCCACAGAAACTCGTAAAGCAAGAGTTTGCAAGAATCCAAGGTTTGACTTTAAAAATCCTGTAGCCGTAGAATTCGAGCACACGATTACATTTCAGCCACCGTCACGAGGTATCGTTTTATCATCAGCGATTTATAAATACTGAAAGAATTTGATATAAGTTACAGAATTTATAATATTTTTCAAGTTAATAAACAAAAAAATATATTCGTAGACGTTTATAAAAAATCTTGTTGTCTACGCACAAATTGTCTGCCGATCAATGTCAGTTTGAATTTTTGTACGTTTTTCTGACACCGAGGAGACTGAAAAGCCACCGAGGCTTACAAATCTTTTCACTGAGTAAAGCTGATAGATTGTTCCTATAGATATAATATTATAATATACTGGTAAACATTTTGTACATACACGTGATCTTTAAATGAAGACAAAATCTTTCATTTCAATACCGTATGAGTCCTACGCATTTCGAAATAAACAGAGTTAATATATTGATATTCAATTAATAGACAGCAAGCATTTTATACAATAGTATGAACACGGTTAAATAAACATAATTCAAAGAGATCAGTAATAGGGTTTCACAGAAAATGTTGAAACAATCTTGTTGTTAAATCACTGACAAAATAATACACTTAATTGCTTTTTTATGAAGCTTACAGATTATTATTTTTTTTCTGCGATGCTTGATTCGAAAGTGTAGCATATGGAGCTACACAGTGTGAGGATGTGTTCTAATTGGTCTCTGCAGTTTTGAAGATTTTTTTTTCACGAGTATCAGACAATTGCTCAATCCAATGAGCATCCACTCCTACATTTTTCGGATTTTTAAAAATTAGAATAACTTTCAGTTGTGGTAATCGATCCAGCATTCCCCGAATGCGAGGGGAACATGTTAAACTGTACGCTGCCAAGGAGATAGTATTTTAAATTTAAGTCACGCACAAAATAACACATTAACTTTATGTGTTTGTCACATATTTTTATATTATTACATCATTTTTTAAAGGCGTATACCATGGTCTAATGAACGTGATGCGGGTTCGATCGACATATCTGCTTGGTTTCTAATACGTTTGGAAATCCAGGAATGTAGACCGATTGTTAAACAAGCAATTCTCGTGAAAATAATTTGTCAATTTGTCTTCACAGTGTGTCGATCCATATGCATTACTCTTACAAGTGACTTTTAAATCTGTGAGCGAAATTTGTAATTAAAACAAATTAAGCAGAGAAATTTTATTCGGATATTAAAATATGACACTAATTAAGAAAATAAATTATGAATATTTAATTATTAATATCAAAGTTTTTCCTGTTTTTTTTTTAATAAAGGAGTTTGAGAAATCACTTCCATTGTTTCTAAAAGTTTTTGTACAGTTAATCGCCACAAAATTTTTGTTTTTCGCACGCGAATATCACATTTATGGTAACAAATCGTTTGCTCATGGACTTTGATAAATTAACCAAAACAATCAATCAAACGAAAGTTGCGTGATTCCTGGAATAATTCATATTTTATATTTCTTTTCAGCGATTAATATGTAAAACACTTCAAACCTTTATAAAATAACAAATCATTTTTTTAAATAAGTCATTCCCCCTACAAGTAAAAATATTCATTATTTCGTGTATACTTTTTATGCGGATATTATGGGGACTACATGGCGTCTAAAAAGTCTAACGGTACTTACCTAATGTGCCCACCATCCAACCGCCCTGGCCTTACACCTCGTCTTAATCAGGCGTATCCCGGAGCTCTAATATCGACAGCCGTTTTACTTTATTTGACGGGATTGCCCCGGGAGTAAATATAAATTACCCAAATTGCTACGCACTCAAGTTTGCTGAAGTTAACTGATCTATACAATTACAATATGCAGTCTATAGACTGTCAGTCCAAGACAATGATTAGGATTAAGCCAAGCCACACATTATGCAGTCCGGATCAACAGTTGTGTACTGTCAGTCTGATCGATAGGCTCATGTTACATGTCATACTCGCCTCGCATGCTGCCTCATCGCCTTGGATTCACATTCTCCGGACTACAAGCGGACTGAAGGTGTATAGGCACCACAAGGTTGCTTACAGTTCTAGCTTAAGCAGAACCATCCTGAAGTAATGTTCTATGTCCCATATTATAAATTAACCTGGATATATAAATACCATCCCGGATGTCCCGAATTCAATCAATTTATTTTATTTTTTCACCTGTTTTCAAACTATAATAACCTATAAACAAATTCTTGTTGAAAATTGACTGAGCTTTTATAGCGGAAATGCTAAACAGTTAATATTTTCAAGGTTTCAGAATACGAAGGTATGATATATCCTTGCCCCGAAGGAAAAACTCAGTAATTCACAAAACTTTATTATTGAGATGCTGATGTTTGAAGTGACGTTGTCCTTATAAGTAGTTGGTGAATTTAAAACTCAGTTCTAAGTCAATACATATGAATAAAATTTTGATGATTTTGTCATAGAGTTGAAATTTACAAGATTGACATTATTTCTTAAGTAATATAGTATCGATATTGCAATACAAAGTTATTTAGGGCGTTTGAAGAAACAGAGCTTATACAATCATGAATATTTTGCTTTGAAACATTGTGACTATTACACTTTGGATGTTCATATTCGCTATGTCATACCGTGAGCTGGTAAGTAGTTAGTTGTCAAAAGTGAGGCTATTTAACTTCATGCAGGCTTTTGTTTTCATACCCATCAGTCATCAGTATTATTTTTTGGTCAATAATCTGCGTAATTCTTGATTTGATCACGGAGAGATTCTGCCGTACCAAGTGTTTATTGCTTTCTAAAATGGTAGTGTTCCTGGTCTTCGACATAATCATCCACACTTATTACATTTCCTCTCCGTTACCCCATTATGTAATGAGGCTTTAACAAATTTCACGTCACTTGATATTTTTAGAAAAAATAAAAGAGTTAGTATTGGTTCGTTTATAGTCGTCTCTATTTACCTCTGTCATAAACAGTAGAATAACATACACCATTAATGATGGCATACTTGCAATGGTATCCAAAGCTTTAACTTTAGTAGAATGTTAGAAGGTGCATCCTGATTTGTTCGAAAGCTCGTTAACAGTGCGTAACATAAATAAGCGGGGATCGGTCCTCCGTCAAGGCAACTGGGGGAGGCCTGCGGCTGACGTATTGTTATTGCTTCTTTATTTTTCCTTTCAAGTCACTTTTATCGCGCTGTTTACGCGTTACCGCTGAAAGCTCTTAAGATTGCTTTGCCAAAACGTTGCCTTTGATGGGTACAACAGGAAATTACTGGTTTTTGCACCTTATTAAAAAATAAAGCATATACATATTTTAGTCGTGAAAATCGTGATACTTAGAAATTTACTGCAGCTTTAATTAATACATATAAAGTGCATGACATCAATGTGGCTGAAAACTTTAAATTAGCGGTGTATAAGCTAAATTAAGTAAATCTGTGAATGAAGCAAAATCTAAAAAACAGGAGATTATTAAATAAATCAGAAGCGTTGAAGGATAAATCCGATCAAATGACAGAAAAATATGGTTAATAGAACTTATTGTCGTATCTGATACTAAAGAAGATGGGACTAGCAGAATAGCCCTTAATCCACCAATATCTATTAGCATTTCCATGTCTTGTAGTCATTATTTAGTACTTCCAAATACAACACAGATGTCGAAAACTCATTTGTTGAAATATGAGGCAGACAGAATTGAAGCTTTTGCGAAGTATTTGTTATAAATGAAGGTCCCAGTCCCAGTAACTCTGTATGACTGGAAGAAAGTGCCCATCATCCACCCACCTCGTTCTTATACTGGTCTTAATCAGGCGTTTCCAAAAGCTCAAATACCGAGAAGCAATCTACTTCATTCGACGCAAATGTCCCGAGAGTAAATATGACATAGCAGGAAGTTGCTTGGTTCGTTCTCTAATCTTATAGTTCTTCATAAATCTCAATTACCCCACTTCTAATATTCGATCCGGACATATTATGTTTTAATTAGGTGCCAAAATGAATGCGAAGCTTTATAAATTATTTGTCTTCTGTGTTCTTTAGACCGTAGAGATATCTACTTATTTTTGTTACTTAATCAATTTTAATAGGATTTTGGTTATATTAAACCATTGTCTTCAAATCAAGCTGCACCTTCAGGTTGTCTCATTTTCTGCGAAACTATCCCTCGCCTCAAAATATCACATCTTTCTGTTAAAGGGCCCTACTGGATACTTTGACCGAATGTCACGTGACTTGTTACTTGGGCCGTCACGTCTGTCCAGGGATCGACGTGACAGCCATCGGATCACGTACCAGATTTAAGGCGTCACTGCCAGACACGTGGGAAGTTTAGGGCCCGAATGAGGCCCATAAAATCACGTTACTTAATAAGACGCTCCTCTTCGTGGGAATCGGAGGACTTTGTGGAAAATGACAGAGGCTTTTAACTCTGCCAATAACTGTACACTGCCTTCCGTCAATCCGAACCATTGTTCTCATATAATTATTCAAGGAACTTCTTCAATTAACAGTAAATATTTCCTATTCTACGAATGTAATAGATGGAAATGAAATATCGCATTCGCTTTGGAAATAAATCTTAATAACGAGGATAAATATATGATGGCTGGACTTTTGAGTCTAGGGAGAGAAGAATTAAATTCTTTCCATTAATATGAGTATACAAACTTTCATGGTATTATTATTATAAGGCATCTGTGAAATCTACTGCTAGTCTCACGGAAGCTTTCTTTTTATTGTTGTAAAATTATCCAACATGGAGTTATACTCTTATTTACGCCCATCATAGAAATATGATAAATTATTATATGCATGGATTTTGATCGATACATACCGATTTTTAGCAGTCTGCCATACCTACTGCTGGATAAAGGCTGCTCTCATTGTCTTGCTGAATGTATTTAATTTGTACCATTGATCCTCATGATGAAGTTCTTCTTCCGCGCTTAGCTTGTCTCCATACTTGGTTTCTCAACTTCAACTATGCTTCGTCCAAATTATAGTCTCCAAGTTCACACTCTCCTTATCACTCAACAATATTTATTTAATTTTCTTTACCAGTCTTTAGTGATAAATTTGTAAAAAAAATATTTGATATTTATGTATACATTGGCAGTATAAGAATAATGTTTGTATTATAAGGCATTTTTTTTGGTATTTATTATTCACACTATCATGTGTTGCACTAATTAAATTTCAGCACAAAACAACGTTATTAAAATTAATCAAACGTATGTTATTAAATTATTATTGTCAATATGAGACTGTGTTTGCGTGCGATCGTGTAAATTTGGCTGCCATTATAATATTCATTTTCAGGCATTTTCAGCTTACATCCTTTTGATAGAATATGTACCAAGTTATAAACATTCTGATTCTTGAATAAAATGTGTTTTGAAAAATTGAGGGCTACGTCCGTTTTCCTTTCTACAGTCGATATCATATACTCTTGAGAAATAAAGAGATAGAATATTCAACCGACGAATACTGGGGAAGACAACAATCTTTCCCGTCTTAATGTTATGAAATTTTTGATTGGAACATGGGTTGCTATTTATTTATACTTATAAAGATATATCTCTCCCCGGTAGCGTAGTTGGTAGGGCGCGTGCCTAGCAATCCAGGAAATATGAATTCGATTTTCCATCTGCCGGATCAAAAAAATCCAAAAATGCCCGACTGGATGCCCATTGGGTTGAGTAATTGTCTGATAAATCGAGGTAGAATTCTCGTGAAAAATAATCTGTCAAGACGTCTTCACAATGTAGAAATCTATATACTCCACTTTCGGAGTGAATATCTTCACACTGTGTAGATCCATATGCTCCAATTCGGGAACTAACATGGTATATATATATAAAAAAAATATTATAGTCAAAATTTACAATACGATACGTGAATTCACTTTATGGTGAAAAAATATTCAAATTAAAGCATAATTCACTTCAGACAAAAGAGGGGTCAGCTTTCGTCCCCGGCCGTAAGGTTAATCGCCCATGCTCTGACCAAACACAAGACAGATGGGAGGGTGGCCCGCGGGCCGCAACCTTTCTGACCTGTCCTATGTGTCACCCCAAGAAGGCGTCTTATCCCTGCAAACATTTACATTTACCTGCATCTAATAAAATATTCTCCATTACCGCTTAATCTGAGTCTCCAGTGTTCAAAATTCAAACAAGGCTAAATGAAAGTATAAGTTAAGAATACTTTAAATTATTCAAACTTAAATCCCCGGTAGTTGATTTAGTACTGGAGTTTGGGGACTCAAATCCCGAAATCATATAAAGTTTTTTTGAAAAAATAGAAATGCTGGACTGCCGAGAAATTCTCGTGAAATAATACAGTCTGTTGTTCTGAGGCCGCGGGCATGATAGGTGAGGCGGCGACAGAGCGACGGTGACAGAAGAATGGAAACAGAGATGCAAAATAGCAACAAGTGAGCAAGTTGTTGTAACGACAACATGACATCGCGCTGCCGAACTTACTCGCTTGCTCACTCATCTATTTATACCTATTTGGCATCTCTGTTTCCGTCGTTTTGACGCGTCGTTTCACTCTGCTGTCGTTCCCACAGTCTAAGTTTGTTAGTGGTTTTCTCTCGTGTATCCACTTAATCAAATTGTAGATGATATAGTGACATATGGCCTCATTCGGTTATTTCTAGTTTATATCGTTGTCGATTTACTATCTATTTATTTTTTGTAAATTTTATTTTCCAGTGTACACATCAAGTTTTATTTAGTTTATAAATAATACTTTTTATTTATTTACATATTACATATTTCTCTCCCCGGTAAGAGTAGTTGTTAATGTGCACGCACAGCAATCCGGGGAATGTGGGTATGATTCCCCATCTATCGGATTTTAAAATTCAGGACTGAATGCCCATTGGGTACTCAAAATAATCTGTCAAGACTTCTTCATACTGCGAAGATACACATACTCCACTCCAATATTATTTTTGTGGACATCTTCACAATGTAGAGATACATACGCTCCACCTATGGAGCCAACATGGCAAAAATGGTCTAACCTAATATGGCCAAGGAGTTTTTTAAGCAGGCTTATCATTTTTTCAAAGTGTATTTATCATTATCAAATGTTCAGAAATTACGGTATTTTGCAGGGATCTATTTAATGTAGACCTGAATCAATCACATGGAAAAAAGACGAAAGATTTAACAATTAATATTACTTACTTTTTATAAGGTTGTTTGGTCCTGCTGAAGAATTTAACAAATGTATGATACGTGTTGACAACTTACGGCCATTGATAGGTCGTATAAATGGTAGGTTTTATTTACTTATCGTATTGAATACCTTTTTTTTTGATTTTTTTCTTATCAAAACAAAACATCACTAACTTAAAAGGTGCCGGATATGATCGGACATAATCAGTATTTTTTACTAACGGAAGAGTCCCTTTAGAATAGAATAGGTTATATATCCAAAAGGTCGATCTAAAAATAATATTTTCAGCGTCAATGGTATACTGGACTTGAATGACTTGACGAAGTTGATAGGATTAATTTAGATTTTTTAGAACTATTTTTCTATTAATAATTAACTGTACCCCTGTAAGCGTTGCTGTTGCTCAGTCTGGTTAAAAGTAATCGAGTTGTTTTTCAAAAAATGCATGTTTTTACTGTCAAAGATGTAACATCTATATAATAGTAGGTATATAAAAACGCGTTCGCATTTAAATTCAACGTTGTGTCAAAATTTCAAAGCAGTCAGTAGGGAACTTTTGGAGATTTAAGATTTTGAACAAACAAACATTTATATATAGGTAAGGCTTTCGAGACCATACAATTATAGAGAATTTTATACAGCCTGAGAAATCGAGAATATCAGCTCCTTTTTATTTATTAACGCAGAACTAACCTACCAGTAGTGGTGCCAATGCGGAGAGCAATGGTATTGTTAAATAAAATTGCCTTGGTTATTGATACCTTCCACCTGAGTGAGATGAGTTTGAGGTGATGCTATTTTATAAATTTGGATCTGTCTAACTCACTGATGAAGCTTGCTTTGTTTTCATTTCTTTCTCTCTTTGCGTTAAATATATTTATATATAAATGTTGTACCTGTTATTTTTAATTGGTTTTCTTCTAATATTGCGAATACCCTCAAGAAAATATTAAGCTGTGCTGATTATCCCTCACGCTGACCGGTTTTCAGTATCCTGTAGGACTTGGGAGGACGCAAGATTGCTGACAGGCGACAGGGGTAATTGGAGGCATCATTTGTTGTCCGTATGATCCACTTACGAAACGAATATGGAAGAAGAAGACTTCTTGAATACAAATAAACAAACTATGATGAATTGATACTGTTACTATGGATGGAGTTTAATTATGCTTGTGGTTGTTATACTGACTGCACCTTTATTTATTTTGAATTCCAGTATGATACCAATCGAACGTGATTATTGTAGTGTACAATAAATTTAAAGTAGAACGTTACACCTGTAGAATGATAATAAGGTAGATATAGTTATTTGTCTCCTCGGTAGCGTTGTTGGCAGCGTGCGCGCCTAGCAATCCGGGGAATGCGGGTTCAATTTTCCCCATCTGTTGGAATTTAAAAATCTGAAAATGCAGGAATGGATGCCCGTTGGGTTAAAAAATTGTCTGACAAATGATTCTCTTGAAAAATAGTCTGTCAAAACGTCTTCACATTGCGGAGATCCATATACTGCAGATTCGGAGTGGATATCTTCACACTGCGTAGATCAATATGTTCTACTTTGGGAGGGAATATGGTATAATTTATATAAAAAAAATATACATGGTGTATTTAAATCTTTTAAAATATATATTAACACAAAAATATGTCATGGTATAAAAATAAGGCTCTTTTAACTGGCAGTAAATAAAACGGTTTTCTAGAATCTTAAGTTGCCCTCAAGGGATTTCCCGTTGAAGGCTTTGTGAAGCGCTGAAATAAATGACGTACTAATTTGGCGCGAACGCCGACATTTTGTGCGGTCAGACATTTCCTGACCTCGACGCGGGGGTGGCATTTCGACGCCGAAATAGACGCGGAATAAGAAAGAGGCTTTAAAGGAAATGCTGCTGTCTGTTTTCCCATAAAAATACCATCTACTAATAAGCTTGCCGATTTTATTATTAACATAAAATAATAATAAAAAAACGTATGCAAATAATTAGTATAGTGATTTCCATCTATACATATCGAGTTTGAAAAGGTAAGGGAAAAAACCCAAAATTTTTCAAATAGGTTTTATTTGATAATCGGACTTTATACAATTTAAATTGTAAATTATTTAAAACTGGCAAACTTCCATATGTGAGATCACTGTTAGCGACCCGG
>JAGVSQ010006614.1:0-16172 GCA_022683975.1 Rhyacophila evoluta | reverse complement strand
AGGTAGTTGCACTGTCAAAAACCTAAAAATAACGAAAAAGTAATTTCGGGCGCATTCGTTTTTGAACACTTTCAATACCCGGGTTATCTCGGGCGTGTCCGGGAAGTAGTTTTAAAAGCTATAGCTGTGATGTGTTAATTAGGTTTACTTTTGTTGGATAGTACTTATAAAATCAAGTAAATATCTGGGATTACAGCTGAAATAATGGATCAGTATTGCGTATTTGAAACGATGACGTTCTCATAAAGTCATACGTCGTATAGCCAAACAAAGAAACGTTACCTGAACGTCATCAAGACATGAGACATATACCTGTTACCTCCACAAATACCGTGTTTCAAACCCAAATTATACACGCCACTACGGAGTGTTTAAAATCCATACTCATGTCATATTGAAATAAATTATCTATTTATATTAAAACTCCTAGTGTTTGGGACTGCGTGCTATTAAAAGAGACGGTCATTTGTATGTTTATAATATATTCCCAGAATCGCTTTTTACCAAAACAAATAATCATACGTTTTTATTTATTTGACAGTTAAGAGGTTTGCCGCAATGCAAAATAGTGTATGTGTCATAGTCATAGTAGTCCTCTCCGCTTACATTGTTACACTTTTTTAATAATACTGGTTTCCATTTACAACAAATGCATATTTGTGTACATCATTGACACTTGTTTGATAATGCCGAAACTTATTAATAATTATACACCGACAGAAATAAATCGATTTTCTAATACAAAAGCTCTCGTTCATTTCAACACATACATATTGAACGAACGTCCAGTATAGAACAATTGAAATTCAGCAATATTTATATAAATATATAAATTTGTACTTTTTGATAATGGTGTCACAAAAAAAATTTGTAGAGCTTAATCGCATAACTATACAATCTCTTCTTTCGTAATGACGTTTCATCGTGTTTTTAAAACAGATAATAAAAACAAATATTTTCTCTTATATGTATTTACAAGTTTTTTGTGCTTCCAATTTCGAGAAATTTTTCTATTGTTACATAATAATTGTAAAAATAGAGTTTGAATCTATCATACATTCAAAAAAAATATATATTTATCATAAAATATATATATATAAAAAGGTTTCACTCGTGCAACATGATTTTAAATGCGCTCCGCTGTATACTAGGTTCTTAACATTATCAAAATGATTGCTACGGTGGGCATATATATAAACTTGGGTAATATATAAAATATACGAAATCGCCACAATACTGATTTATTTGATTTCATGAGCGAGCACACAATAACTTACCGTTCATAAATCAAAAAGTTAATCTGGTGAAATATGATTAATTTAAAAAAAAGTACAATAAATGTAGTCTGTCTGATTTGTGATCACGATTGATACTAACAGACCACAACATTTTTCTTCGCTTGACGCAAGAAAATATTATTAACCACAAGTTCACAAAACAAATAACTTTACATTCCATCAGCTTAGCTTAAGCTTTACACTCTACACGCCAGCGATAGATTTGTAATATCTTTATCTTGTTATACTGCCTCATAAGCTAAGACACAGCTGAGAGCAAAAGTTCAATTTCGAGAAAATAAAGTTTATCATATTTTTTAAAGCTTTTATTTGGCTTCGCATTTGAGTGCGGGGTCATCATTATTCCTATTTCTATTAGACCGATGGTTTTATTTATAGTACCGTTTCATTTCAATACTGGTTGATACCCCTGAATTCATGGACGCAAAAACTGTAATTAACCGATTTTAAGCAAAAAGACAGCATGTTTTGCTCATATTGTATATTTACTTATGAATCATGTTTTACTGTGTTCTTGCTTCAAAAACCTTTTTTGAAAAAACCACTTTGTTTACTTAAATAAATAATTTTCTATTTATTTTCTTGTGAAATTATATTTGAAAATTTATTTAGTATATTTTTTGTTTTGTGACTTTTTACCATTAGCTGCGTTTTTGCTTATCTTGGCAGTATAATAGACAGAGCAGTTATCAACAAAAGTGAAATCACTTTTTAGGAGCCATTGATAAGTTTGTTATAAACAATAAGAATTTTCACGGAAGCTTTAGTTTGAAGTTAATTAGTAAACTCATCAGTAGTTAGTAAATATTTAATAATTTTTAATGTTCATTTTTATTATTCTCTCTTATCTTTCAATAACACATAATAAATACAATTTTCATTTCTTATTAATTTTATAACAATTTTGCTGTAATATATTTCTATAAATTTTTACATTAAAATATTAGTTTTATATTAAATAATAATGTCGCTCATTACTGTTTGATGCACTGTTCTACTATAATTTTAGCTAAATAACTCATTAAAAATCTCATACTACCTTCACACCATCAGTAATGATATAGCCTTTTACTGCAATGTGCAAACGTGACTTATATTCTATTGCCCAATGTTTATTTCTCTTATTTTTATGCCAATATATTAGATTATTTAATGTACATAAGATATTCATAATCCCGATAGAATCATCAGAGACAGTAGAATTATATGTAATATGTCCTTAAAGAAGCTTATTTTCAATTCACTACAAAATATGACCCACAATACCTATTATATTATATATATTATATATACGGTCGTATAGAGTGGCAAAACAAACATAATATACGTTTGAAACTATGCCGGTGGTATCTCAGACGCGGCACAAGAAATTCTCACACATTAAGTCCTAGTATGTAAAAATGCAAATGTTCAAACCAATTTGGGACTTAATTAATAAAATTATTGTTTTTACGTTGTTAATCGTAAGGAGGTGTTGAAAGTGTTAAGCCCATAGCGCCATATTCACCTGACGGCGACTGTGGGAAGCATGCTGAATGAAAATATTTTGACAGATGCTCCTTTTGTTCGTGGCCCACCTGAATAAATTATTATTTATTAGGAAAGAAAGATAGTGTGACAGCAAGCGACACTTGTCTCGGGCTATCCAAGAAAGGTGACGTGTAGCCATAACTTTATTATACAAACACATGCGTATATGCCTCGGTATTATAACATTGTAATAAATACGTATTGTATTCATAATTATGTAGCTAATAGAAGCGGTATACAATTTAGAGCTACGGTTTGATAATTATTTTGATTAGTTATTTAATATTTTTGCATTTATCTTCTGTCACCGATTTGTACTGAACAGTAAGTTTTATGGTGTGATATAAAATAAGCGCCAAGTCAGTGAAGTTAGGGACGCTTCTATAATAGTTTTGAAGAGCTTTATTACGCTTGTTAAACTATAGAATTCAACTGTATAACTTGTATGACAACGTGGTTGAAACATAGAAAAGCAACAAATATCATTTCATTCCTTTAGATAGAGAGCTGTTGCACTCCTAATAATTGTAACTGAATAGAAAAATTGCAGTATTTATTGTTATCGCAAGTGCTTGGTTTTTTAAATTTGTAATTGACCAATTGTCTTCCCGGTCAGCGTAGTTGCTAGCGTGCGTGCCTAGTAATCCGGGGAATGCGATTCCTCACCTGTCGGATTTTAAAAATCTAAAAATGCAGGGCTGGGTTGAGCAATTGTCTGGTAAGGGATTCTCGCGAATAATAATCTGTCAAGACGTTTTCACATTGAGGAAATCTATATACTTGACTTTAGAAACGAACATGGTATGAAAAATGTTTCTTATTTAGAAGTTTAAAGTTTGATATAAAAATACAATGGCACAAGTTATATAGTTTAATATATACAACCATTCAGTGGTACTTTATCCAAAAGCACGAAGAATTTCAATATGTCCAATTGTGTATATCATATAAAGGTCGCGATATGTCATCAATTTTCTGAATATCGTTGAAACTACAGAATTCAATTACTTGACCTTAGATTAATCAGAACCTCATTGTTTACTCAACCACCAAAATAGCTTATAGCGTTTGGTTCATAAATTATTGTATAAATACATCTATGAAATTATTTTTAATTAAAAAATCATTTATCAAACATAGATTTGAATATTAATTAATATTAGCAACGGTTATATTGTTACAGAAAATGGATACTCACTTGGCAATAAGAAGTTTAAAAGCAATTGAAAAAAAAATACTTTCAGTTCTTCATTAAAATATGTCTAAACTTTATTCACTACTTAATTCATTATTAGTAGGTGTCAGCTGTTAGCATACCTGGCATTTTAATTTATCGATGAATGGGTTGAGATGAGTATCCTTAATCACGACCTGAAGACGCAGTGCAGTAGCCTGTTAAAAATACGATTTGACATGTCGATTATGACATTAAGTCCTTGCTTGAAATCAAACACTAAGTTTTGGGATTGCTATCTTAGCTATACTTAAGGTGGCTCCCATAAAGGATTCATTCGAATAATACTTAATACATTCTTGACCATCATCGTTACTCGTCAAATCTCAAGTGCCTGTATCTTACATTTTAAATATTTATCATTTTTACAGTTTAATTCTCAGCGTACAACTTTAATCAAAACCATTGGTTTTAATAATGAGCAAACTCCACGCCTGTTAAAATTTCTTTTATCTTTTATTTTAAAATATAACCTAATTCATAAACGCTCGTAAATGAAAAAATACTATTTATATAATTATTAGTTATTTAATTTTCACAGTGACTTACATGCATATGTGAACAAACTTATTAAAATAGCACAGTTGGTTGATATGCCTGAATAACATTCGATTTAGGTCACAATAATAATGATGTTTGAGTATTTTAGTAAAGGTTTTGCTTTCAGTGCGTTGATGTTTCCCTTATTTATAATACGTATATTGTGTCCTATGTCCTACGTAATAACCCAGTAATTTATGTTTTATCTAAAATTGCTATATATTATGGCAATTATAGATAATTTAATCCCTCAAATAATATTGATGATATACGACAACGCACTCAGTTTAATTAAAAATAGTTTTAATGTTCCTAAATTGCGATAGTTTACCTTTAAGGCTCTCATGCTAAATCAATGATCGATGCTTGGGTGACCCACTGGAATGCTAAGTCACGAAAACTACTGACAGTAATTTGATACTTGATCATTTTCAACAAAAATAACAAAATAAAATTAATAAAAAAATAACACATATCAACCGTGTCAACTCATAATGCAAGCAATTTCAATCAGATATTTTTAGTATACATATTTCAGATTATGATGTATCAATAATTAAATCATTGATTTGACACATGTCTAAGTTAGCGTCACATGCTAACTTGTGTTAAATATATTTTTTGAAATATAATTCATTTAAAAAATTATGTAAGAACTTTTTAGACGTCTTAAAGGATATTGATTATTTATTTTACAATTTTTTATAGTTCCGTTTCTTCCTTACTTGCAACGCAAGTTTTGGTTTCTGGCATCTAGATATTTGTATGAGATTAGTTGATATTGTTGAGCATTTATTTAAAAGTAAAACTCGAGAAAAAAACAATGTGTTATCTACAAAAAAATATTAACAATACTTATATGGTTTTTGCATACATTAGCATACATATCTCTACACGCTGCAAAAACTTATCTCGAAAGATTGTTTGTTTCGTGAAAATTGGTATTCTTCCAATCACTTAAAATCCCAAATTGTAAAGCCTAAATCGAAATATGAATTACATTTTTATCCGCCCACTGAAAGGTTAGCATGGTAGCATCGTATCCAGTGAATGCGGGCTTGATTCCTACGTCTACTGTTTATCTGTACTATCTAATCAATTTTCGTGAAAAATAATGTGTCAAGACATGTATTACATGGTGGGAACTTATGTCCTCTACTTTCAGAGCGGGCACAGTAAAAAAAATATAAACAATATAGTTTCAATTCTTTTGCAGCTACAAGACTTAAACTACCAATTTTCGGTTGAGAGTGATTCACAAGTCACTCGACCACGGTATTTTGTATCTATATTTTAAATGATTAAAAGCTTATAAAAAATACACTTAAATTTCAACGATTTATTAATTACGTACGTCATATCAACAGTTTCATTCGGTTTTATTGTACGGACATTAGTATAAATAATATACATGTGACACATGTCATTAATCAAACAGGGGCTAGCTGATAATGATAGATTATTTTTAATAGCAGTCCTGACTGGTGTATTCAGTCAATGAATATTAAAAGCGAATGAACAGCAATCACCTGTCTTTGGGCATTGTTTTATGATCGTAGAGCTGTTAACACCTCATGACGGATTAGTCCGAAGCATTGGGCTGAAGAAAACTTTTTTTTTTACTCCCGTGGGTAAGTTTTAGATAAAAATTGTGTTTGACACGGCGCTCTGAATTGGGAAGAATCCACCAGTAACGTATTAACGCCTGTATTTGATTTTATATTATGTCGTTAATTTATTTATGTTATATTTACACTCAGAATATTTAGTTATTGTATATGCAGCTAAGTAAGAATTAATTGCTTAAACTTGTCTAATGTATTGATAAAATGCATAAATAAATAATAGTTTATTTTAAGTTTAATTTTTTGATAATTCATTATAAAGAAAACTCTAAATCTAAATAATGATCCATTTTCAAAACTCTTCTAAATCTTTTAATGTATCATTAGGTTGGGTTAGGTTAGGTTTCATAGTTGTGTTTTTATGTTACGATTGTAACAAAATTGTGCAAACTTATCATTATAATAATCAACGCTCTTTATATTATATTCTATCCTAGAAGAAAGACTTTTTACGTTAATACTTTTTTGACGTACTCAATATTAAATCAAAAAAATGCTTTAAATTCGTTAATTTTCATATGTATCGCGTATTTGCCTCTAAGTATCATGTATCCCTTTCACCACCTACTATGTAGCCACATCTATTGTGCGTATACCACGGGTTGATAAAAGTAAGTTACTCTTAAAAATATCAAGTGTCCTAAGAGTAGTTTTTCAAGACCTTCGTTGGTGTGCACTAGAGTGAGCGTGATTTCTATTTTAACCACCAAGGATTTGGATTATTTATTAAAAATGTCAAAATAGTTATACAGTATTTTAAATCACTTCAATATCTATCTTCCATTAGGTATTGGCAAGCCAAACTTTTTAATGCACATAAATGCAATATATAAATTTAAAAATAATTAATTTCGGTTTTAATTTGCCTCAAATGGGTCAAAAGCGTTATCAGTGTTTCTCCAAAAGCACGGAGATTTTTTGGCACTCAGGCTTCTCGCTTTGATGAGTTGTGACCGGGAAAGCACCCGAGCGGAAGGCTTTGCGACGGGACATTGATCACCACCCCATTCCTCAGGTCCTGGGGCCCGGTTTCGATTCAACATGACAGGATTACTGGGCCATTAGCATTTGTGTGGAATTCGGATCGGGTTTCTGACGATAAGGAGAAGTGTAATCGATTATTACTGCGTCTTATCTTAAATATTTATTAAGTCAACAAATTGTTTCATTTAAAACGTAGCTGTGGTTTAGAGAGATAACAGCTGGATGATGTTTAATTAATAATAATCACCCATGTGTATATTATATGTATTCGATTTACGACGGTGCATTATAACATTCCTTAAACAATATTTAATACTGAAATATTTTAATACATACATACACAATACGTAGTGAATCCAAGTTGCATCTTTATTTAGCGTATTTTTGATAGATCTGTCATATTATGTAATTCTCAGAAATGTATTTACATATTGCTCCACAATTTATGTTTCAATATATACTTTTATGGATAAATCAGAGGTTATTTGTTGGATCTGTTACGTTATATTGATTGAATTTTAATATGTATAAAGATAATATATTCCGTTTTCTACCACTTCATTATATCTTTTCACAAAAAAGATCAAACTCCACTTGATTGTTTTAGCAACTATTAGAAATGGTTTATAAAGTATTTTTCTAAGCCAATTTTCATCTAATATTTATCATTTTCGATTATTAATAGTGGTATATCGAGATTTTTCTAAGACTCTTAAGAGGTAACAATTTCGACCTCAACCCGTTGTATCATTTTTGTTGCTCCTTTCTCCCTTCCTCGCATTTTCCGATGAATTAATTTTTTTACAATAAAAATAAAGCTCGATTTGCTTGTTGATATTCACTTGCCTATACAAATTCAAATACATCTGCATATTTTATTAAGTCATTATTCTTTCCGCCAACTTTGAAACTTGTATTCCGTCGCACCCCATGCGTGTAGTAAGTGATTTTCTTAAAACAATACAAATATGATACTTGCCTGATTGTATACATATTCAATTATAAATAATATCAAATATTGCTCAAAACAGTGACTCATAACTTTGAATATATGTATTTTTTAAAACTACTGTTTGGTGTATGTTTTATAGATAAATATAAATATTAATTTTTCTTGTATGTGGGTAATAATTTCCATTTACAATATTGTCTGTAAAATACTAAGGCCGTTCAGTTTCATCTTCCTAAAACAAACGGAGAATATAATATTCGTGGGAAATATAATGCGAATTGTTTACATTTTTACGTTTGCAAGTGGTATGCCACCAAATGACTAATGGATTTTACCGCTTCGGAGATGTAAGCTGCCTACAACAGTCAAATAAAACATTTTAGTATTATTCTAAGCCTCTTCTATAAAACATTACAGACTCTAATATTTGAAATAAAACAGCAACTTTTTAATTTTAAAAAGTAACGTTTTGCAATTTCACTATTTACAAGAAATAAATATAACATATTCCACTGTAATAAGACACGTTTTTCAGTATTTTGTAGTACGTTGCTATCAAAAATCTTGCAATTGTCACAAAATTACGGAATCAATAATGAAATATACTTTACTTAATGCATTGGTTGCTGGAACTATACAAAGAAATATCACTGAGACCGATGCACACTGGAATTGGAATGATTAAACAAAATCTAGAGGAAGTAAAAAAGCTGTAAGCCAATTTGATTTCTGGAAATCAAGGTATTAAATAGATGATAGCAAGGAAGACGATATTTCATAGGAAAACACAAAGATCAACGTGAGAAAAAATGACAGAACCTGAAAACTTCTGACATTTATACAATAGAATATAAATATGATAAAGTAAATATATATATATATATATATATACTTTAGATGTATAGTATATGTCTCCCCGGTAGCGTAGTTCGTAGCGTGTGCGCTTAGCAATCCGGGGAATGCGGGTTCGATCCCCCATCTATCAGATTTTTTAAATCCAAAAAACGTAGGACTTGTTGATACCCATTAGGTTAAGCAGATGTCTGACAAAAATAATTCTTGTGAAAAATAATCTGTCAAGGCGTCTTCAAATTGCAAAAATCCATACATTCCACTTTTGGAATGGATATCTACTTACGTGTAAATCCATATCCTCCACTTTGAAAGCTTCAATGGCAAGTAAAAAAAAACTTTTAAAATGTATGATATTGTTTTTACTACAAATAAAAAATTAAGATGTGTCTTATAATTTCTGTAATATGGTATTACAATTAAGAGCTTGCGATGTCTGATAGCTAAAGTTTAATATTCCATCTCACCTGTTAAGCCAGCACCCAAGTTGGAAATTAATGACTGAGCATCACTACTGCCACCTACGCAAACCTTTCTCAAGCTCATACAGTGAATAAATCTAAGCTCTTCGAATATTTAATAATAAAATACAAAAATAATATACAATGTTCACGTTTATACGTTCCTTGGATAAAACTCACGAGTTATTTTATGATCGTTTTATCTAAGCGATCGGGTTGATCGACTTCATATTGTTATGCCAGCCATCCAAATGTCTAAGCCTGTAGTTTAATTTTGAATAGAGTAAACATTGTTCACGTTTTTTTACGATTTACAAGTATACTGTAAAGAAGGCTCTATAGAATGTATACAGAGTTTTGTTACAGGATTAATAATTGTAATTTAAATATTTTACAGTGGACCAAATTTGTTGTATACTTTGACCGCTTTGAGCGTACATGCAAAGATGAAGAAATAATATTGTCAATATTGGGAAATTCTATAATGCACGCCTACTATTATAGTCTAGTAAAGCTGCTCCTGGGACACTTTCGTTATGCCGCGTTATGCCATGGTATACACCCCCGTAACGCATATAATGGGACTATATGATAAACAAATTTTACAAATATATATTAGGTTTATTCAAATCAATTTCAATAAATTATCTTGCAAAAAATTCAAAATTTGGTCGCATGCTTACGGAAGGCAAGCTATATATAATACATTAAACGAATAAACCTTAGTTGAAAATAAATCATGCAAGATTATAAAGATCTTCGTAGCCTGTATTAAATGAATTATAAATTAGCTGTTGGTCGGTTTGAGTATCTTGAGCGTACTGACATGTGTCGCGCTATCTATTTTAGCAATATACACCATATTAAAACCTTAATTTGTTTTTATTATTATTAAGTGGTTGTATTCTAAACGTATGTTTTTTGTCGTATTGATTTAGTAAAAATAAATTTATATTGCACTTAAACTAAAAAAAACCTCCACCAAACAAAAAGTGGCACCATGGTCCCGTACCATGACACACTTGACTTCCTTTACAAGTATTATATTATAATATTATTACTTCTTCTTCATTACTTCCAATCCATCATTAATACGTATATATATATATATATATTAATTTTATTTCGTTTGCCAGGTCCTCCGATAATCCGTTTCTCCATATTAAAGAAGTTTTAGTCAGTAGCTCAAATACATTTTTTATTGAGCTATCCAGTCAAACTATTACTATCACCGAAGCCCAATTCTGAAATTAACAATAATTCCACTTGAGGCATGTTAATTAATAGTAGCATGTGCCAAGCTGAATACAATAATTATTGGTATATGCACTACAATTAGTAAGAAATGATTAAATAAAAAAATCATTCCGCAGTATACGGTGTATATTTAACATTAAGGTTTTTTAAATTATTGAATTATAAAGTGTTATAGAACTAAAAGCTTAGATTTTTAAACTGCGGATATTTTGTAGTTTGATAATCTTTTACCATAATTTATGATGCATTCTGTATAATATAACTAGTACATGAATAAAGTATTTTAGTATGAATACAAATACATATGCAATATGTGTGCTTCCCTTAAAGTAGATCTAATTTTGGTTGATGTGAAACAATAAAATAATGACATTATATCGTCGTATTACTGGCAAATGACCTTAAAGTAAAAAAGTGAGTTTTGAGATAATCGAGTTTTGACGTTTGAGTCTCTCTGTCAAATACATTTTACGACAAGTTCTTAAGGTATAATGTACTATTTGAGAGAAATTGACGTGAAATGTATTTAACAAAGAGACTCAAACATTAAAACTAGATTATCTCAAAACTCACTTTTTTACTTTAACGTCTTTTGCCAGTAATACGACGATATTATCATCTATATTCTCAAATAACATAAAAATAAATCCAACCAAAAGTTTATCTCCCAATACGTTTTTATTAGTATGTAATAAGCGTAGAGCTTAAAGCTATAAATACATTTTTTTTATTCGTTTTTTTATATGTACAAAACGAAAAAACCCAAAAAGCTCAAACTGCCTCCTAGACATATTGGTAACACCTACCATTTTTTTGCGTCAAACTTTTCGCATTATGTATGAATTGTTTGTACTTTATTAGATTCACAGTTTACAACAACAAAACCGGTGTCTTCGTTCCACAAGTCGTTTCTGCAAACAACTCTGGCCCAAAAAAATCCCGTCTGGGTATTTGGGCGGCGCCCGCCACAGCCCGCCCTCGCCTCCGCCCCGCAGCCGAACGTTTCCGAGAAGACACGTCAGTAACCGAGTGGACCGCGATCGGTCGGAGCCTGCGGGCTTTTTCACCGTCGATCGAAGCCTCCAAAATCATTATAATCCTGTTATATTATTTTAAAAGTTCTCTCGCATATAGTGCGATGTTATGACGGTGAGTGGATGAGCAGATATGTATCTACCTATCAATAATATCGACCGCTCCAGTCAAATCAACATCGCAACTTCACAACTTTAAACCCGATATTAGTACCGCAGGCAATTTCATTGAATATATAAATATTTCATCATATACATATCGATATTTTATACTAAACTACGCATACTTATAATCTATCTATCTATACAATAAAACAGGAAAACATGTGTCTGTGTGTCACAAAAAATCGTTGAGACAATAAATACTAACAACGTCAAATTTGCACATGTCATTTTAACTACTATCCCCAGATCAACTGTTCAACTTTCAACTTCTTCAGAAGCAATTGTTTCTACGGAATAATCCACTGACTATTTCCAAGTATTTGCTTGAAATTGGTAATGACCAACAATCAAAAAGAGACTAAAAATGTACATGGCCAAGTATTGAAATATTTTTTTAATAATGATATAAATAAAATTGACCATAATTCATAGTGAGAATGAATCTATTCCAGTCGACGAAGGGTAATAAAGCTAGTTATTATAGAAAACAGAGAAATATAATACGAATATATATCTAGAGATTATTTATACGAACTCCTTTATATATGGTATTCATGTAATCCTTCAATTGTAAGGTTGGATAATCCAAAATACCAAATTTCCTGAAATCATAGGCATGGACATTTCTCTCTGTTTCTTATACTTTTACTTTCGTCAACTTTTAATATCAGTTGGGTGAATAATGAATAAATTATAACAGTAAAAGTTATTAGATATTTCAGCTTTGCCATTTTCATTTAAGGTCTTTGCATTGCGATTTAGTTTTCAATTTAAAACTCATTGGCAGTGAATAAGACAATAAATAATCAACTAATAATTTATAAATATTCCTATTTTTTTAGTGAGTCGTCAATAGACGTAGAGTTTGATCGACTTTTTAATATAAAAGAGTTTATTTTGGATAATATATTAATAATGATATCTATTTATCAACCGGTTCGCCGTGCCAAAATAAATCCAACAACTAGCTATCGCGAACAAACGAACATCACTCATATGTAGGTATAATCGAATAAATATATTATATGAAGCAAGCTGCTTTTTGTGAGTATTTCCCGCGACCGCAAACAACCTTTCGTTGGATAAATAATTGACTTCACTTTATACGAAATAAATAACGACTTCCTGAACGGCCTGTCGCCATTTTATGGACGGTCTCTGATGCTCCGGTTTTTTTTTAACTCAGAGTGTAATAATTTGCTCCTAGTTATTCAATAAATTGAGCATCGGAGGTGTGGACGATAATTTTGTGTCATTAAACCTAAAGAGATAACATGTTTAATGGCTTACCCTTTCAATCCACCGCAAGTTCAATCAAACAATTGCCGATCTAAATAAATTACTCAAATATTTTTTAAAAAATAACATTTTTCATCGAAATCTGTTTCAATCAAACTTGTTTTACTGAACATAACTTTAATTACTGTGATATCTTAATTAAGTGTCATTTTGTTCTTTAATTTTAATTAATAGTTTACAATTAAATATTACATGCAAACAACAAATTTTTTTATTGGTCTATTTTCTCAAAATATTCATACTAATAAATTAGATTTAGATACATTAAACTTAAATAGTTTAGATAGATAGCTAAATAATTTATTTTTTACAAAAAATGGTTGCTAATCAATCGTTCAACCCATTGGCCGTCCAGTCTTGCATTTTTATGCAGCTACTGGATTCAAATCTGTAACCTCTAAGACCTATAGGAATTTACAAGCGCGCGCATTCA
Organism: Rhyacophila evoluta; assembly: GCA_022683975.1. NCBI lineage: Eukaryota > Metazoa > Arthropoda > Insecta > Trichoptera > Rhyacophilidae > Rhyacophila > Rhyacophila evoluta. Next base: position 2,508 of record JAGVSQ010006614.1, on the reverse strand, counting down.
CTAACTTAGCTACCGGTGTGACAATGCCAAATTGAATTATAAATTATTAAGACTGATAAAACATCTCAATAATAAATATAACCAAACTAACTCTAGTTAAAATTGTGAAAATTATGTTATATTGCAAAAATTAATAACAATGAGGTCATTTCATTAATATTTCATAACTAATATAATATGTTGGTAGCCTCTGCCGGTTCATGCATTAATTGGCCGTAAAACTGTATGTCCGAATATAAAAAAAAAAATGTATCGCGACCTAGATTAAGGTTATGGTTTTGGTGTCGCGATTCTCAACAATATGAACTCGTAGAAATAAAAAAATCGTTTTTATATTTCGAGGCTTATTTCCGAATTGAACATTGATGAAAGAAGGGTTACCCATTGACGTTGATAAGTGTTGTGTGCTTACGGTGTTGTGATGTTTCGGCGTCACGAGGCGGCAGATGAAAGGGGCGATTGGTTAACTGTGGCCGGTGGGCGGCCCGGTCCTCTCTAAGACACAAAAGGTGCCATTTTTCGTGAGTAAACTACAAAATCGTGGTATTGAATCAGGGGTAATTATATGGAAATGAACAGTGAAACAAATCCTTGTAAAATCTATACATTTTATTAAAATATATATTACATATTATCTTTATAATATTTTAAAGTTTATCACAAATAAGTTAAACGAGAGCTTAAATTGTGTTTAATTCGCGATAAAAATAAGCTTTTCTTTTCTATGTGTAGATATCGTGTTTGTGAATGACACATATACTTTTAAATGCTAATTAATTTTTTTAGTCGTGTCCTCTTCGAAAGATGTAAATAGGAGAGCATATGAATCTATGAAATGTGAAGTTATCGACTTTATGTATGAATTATGCAGTGTGAAGACTTTATTTGAAACATTTTTTCGCGACAATTGATTTACTCAACCCATCGAGCGACTGGTCATGCGTCTTTGACTTTTTTAAAAAACATTTACAACCATGGAACTTAAGCTCGCAAATGAGTAGAAAAATACTATGAGTGCCATGATGATTTATATGTCTACTTATCACTACTTTTAATGTGTCGAATTCATTATCATATAACATTTCTTGACAATATATGATTGCAGCTTAGATCCGGCTTAATGTCTTCAAGTGCAATTGAAAGAACAGATCTAAAGTTCTTAAGGCTTGATTAAATAACCACCAAGCTTTTTTTAAGCATACCTCCGGTAAAATGATATCTAAGCGCCTTCTTCTGATTACACACTCAACCCTTATTAGCTTTCATCAACATTTCTTTGCCTTAGTCTTAAAGTTGGATCTCTAGTTTATTTGGTGTGTTAGACTGTTCACAAGAGATGAATTCTAAATTATTTTGTGTCAATCTATTATTTTAAATTATATTTTCCTTAACGTAAACCAAATTAATAATTCTTAAATGGTTTTTTAATGTTTATTCCAAATTTTAACTACAGCCTCCGGAATATTGATATTTTAGCATAATGATTTTTATATTGTAATATGTGTACTGAAAAGGCTTTTTTGCGATAAACTTAAATATACTGAAGACTAAAAAATATTATAGTTGATTATTTCATAGTTAATATGATTAAACTTATAAACTGAAGACATTAAGAGAGAGGTCGTAATGGTAAAAAATGGGACGGTAAAGACTTCAACAAGTTATAACGCTATAAAATTATATGAGTAATAATTTTATAGTAAGTATCTCGACAAAACTATTGTGCGATTACTCAGTTTTTCTTTATGATCATATAATAAACGAAAGCAAAATATATTTTTAATATATTCGATAACTATAATTCGTTATATTATGTTATTTATGTATACGCGTTTTTCTATTTTTGTCGAGTAAAGGAAACATATTTTCAATATTATTCGATAGATATCAGATGCAACGTATAAAAGCCGATTTTAGTTTATCTTTAATGCGATCATTTTTCGTGAATCGTTCCTATTACAGATGTTGATACCTTTGTTATAGTCAACACAACACAGATTTTAGATGATTTTGATGCCTTACACAGTGGTGGTATGTGGTTTGCTTAATTTAATTTATTAATTTCAAATAAAAATGTTGTATAATTGAAATTTTGTTTTCAATTGAAAAGACAAATTTCAATCATGTGGTATGGAAAATTTCTCTGGAAAAACAATGCAAAAAAATTCCTACTACCAAAAGCGTTACCTTGTTGAAATTTTTGACGTATATTGCGGCCTGAATAAACGCGAATCATCTTATAAAGTAGTACCCAAAGTTTTCACACCGTAAACGTAACGTATTTTTGTTGAAATTAATAACTTAACCATACACATACATATCTGGTACTTTGAAAAAATAGCAAATATCAAATAATGCCCATCAAAATTGTTAATATTTTTCAACAATATTTTTGACTTTTAATGAAAAACACGTGTCAGATATTGTTTTAGGAAATTATTTGATTATTTTTCAATAATTAATATTTTTGACTGATGGTGCTTGATGGAAATCGATTTTAAATTCTAA
>JAGVSQ010006612.1:0-16174 GCA_022683975.1 Rhyacophila evoluta | reverse complement strand
TTTAAAATCAATTTCCATCAAGCACCATCAGTCGAAAATATTAATTATTTAATGATTATGAAGCAAAATGCAGGGTCCTAAGCATATCCCCTGAGAATGCCCTCATTTATAATGTGAGTTGAAAGGGAAGATCTTTACAAGTCGGACCGGTCGACCATCGCGATTTGGTTTATACGAAGGATTATTTTGTAGTCTTTAAAACATTTGCAAAAACGTATGGTGACTAGGTCGGTCTATCCTCAAGAAGGCTCGATATTAACATACTTTAATTAGAGTAGGAATCATGCTCTATTTTGCACGTCAATGAATGAATTGATAAGCTGCTCCTGGGGCACTTCTAGGAATATAAAGAGAGCCTCACGTTACGCCATAATATACGACTGTATGACGGAACTGGAGACTTAAAGGGGAAAGCTATTAACAAAATACGTTACTAATTAGCAGCAAAGCACAATTAATTAATCTGTGTTTAAGTGTTGATAATAATAAGTAGTTACTCTGTTATTTTGATACGTTAGGATTATTCTTACGGAGTAACTCGGTATTAATAAATCTAATTAATGTAGGGTGTGGAAATGGTACACATAAAAGCTCTTCTATTAAATCAATTGGATGTAGTTTTTGAGACGTAGATAATTTATATACGTGCAGTTCTAAATATAAATAAAAATGAATATTTCTTGTTTGAGTGAAATTTGGTAACCGAAAGAGGCTGTGCGTGAATTGTGAAGCGAAATTAGCGGGTCACGTTAATGAAAGTGTCGTTTTTTGGATGACAAAATCGTGAAACCTTCCAATGTCATCTGGCGATAAGCTGGCGTCAAAACATTGAAATTATTTCTACAATCGAATGCCCGCCGACTATTGGGTAAACAATGTCGAAATAAGATATTTTAGAATCGATTAGCCAACTATTGCGATGGTACAGAATGCCCTAAGATGGAATCATAGTATTGCAAAGACTTCTTGATTACAGTTCAAAAGACAACAAAAACAATGCAGCAAAATTCACTTATATATTAATATATTTAATAACATCTGTAATACAATGGAATATGCTACAGATTTTTTTGTTTAATTAAGTAGCAATAACTACCCAGTATGCAGATACGAACAGAGAGATTAATCGACAGAAACCAAGATCCCCTCGAATTGTTTCGCTTACAATGATGGGATAGGTAATTACTTAATACAATATAATGTACGCATATTTAGTGTTGTTTGTTATTCACTCTTTTTCATAGAAGAAAGTATGTTTACGATGGGAAAAATGAATTGAAATAAGGCAGATGCAATTAAGCAGGACTTATAAGTGACAAAGAAAACCTTGACTCGTGGAAAGGTATTGTACAATGCAAATCCTTTTTGGTACAACATAGGAAATCAATCATTCGCTAGAATTGGATGCCGATCGAGAGAAAAAATTATTAAAATACACTAAGTTACCCGCACATGCCAGCCAACTCCAAGTAGTAACATAGACATTCACCATAGTTTTTTGTTGCTAATGAACATTTGATACAGACGGAGTTGGTCGGTTTGCAGATGAGGCGCCATCGATATTTCGGATGTGAATATGGATGTATAATAAGTGAGAGCAAATATTTCATTTCAATTACTTCATCGAAAAGGAAAAGAACATATCGGTCAGATGAATGCTCAACGAGCAGATACAAAATTATTATAATAAAGGCAGTTTCAAACAATTTTGTCCTACTTTTTTTACGTTGGATGTATAATATTTATAGCCTACTTTGCGGCCAATTTCAAATATGGCAACGTAGAAATATACCCTCATTATTTACACAGATTTACTTCCACATAAAATTCACATAAAAATGTTATTATATTCAGTGCCATTAACGTGTTTTTTCCCGTTTTACTGTGTAGTTATAATTCGCAAGAGTTAAACTGCGGCAAGACATTCACGTGAAAATTAGATATTTATTTGTTTAAGCACAAAACAAATCGGCGATGGATGAATCTCTTCGCCGATTGGAAAAACACTACGTCCGAGTGTTTTTTCTGACGCGGGTGATCGCGCTCCACATTCATCAAGCCGACGCAACAGCAGAAGCACAAAACACGTCAACAAAAAAGAAAACTACACTAAAATAACGGACCAATGGACCGGGAAGTAAGATACAATCGTTTAAAAAGCGAAATCGCTTTCGGAAATATTGTACGTGTACAATAAATGAAAAAATCTCAAACCCACGCGAGTGATTTTAATTGACGAAAGGCCTTTCCGATAATTTTATTTATATTTTTCAGCTTCAATAAAATATTACGGACGGCATTCGATGCGTTGTTATAAAACTATTTTTTTTATCGTCTTGTTTGTCACGGCAGGTATTGAGTAAACGACAATAAAATACAATACCGATTACGCTTGACGAAATTCGACAATAATTCTGATCGAACTATCTATCAGCTGATTGATACTCGCAATTTTTAATATAGATAAAATAAAGCTGTTTATATACACAAGATTACGTGATAAATAAACACAAAATACAAACATCATTAAAAAAAACCAGACGAAGGATCTGTGGAGAGACATTTTATGGGATATACGAGTACATAATATGGTGAAGTTGTGCATGTCATTAAGATTGCTTTTGAAGGAAATAAAAACTATTATAACTTTCAAGGATCGCAAAATCGTATTCGTTATTCACACCACGGAGGAAGGTTATTTGATTTTTTTTAACCATGTTCGCTCCCAAAGTGGAGCATATGGATCTACACAGTGTGAAGATATCCACTCCAAATAGTATATAGATTTCCGCCATGTGAAGACGTCTTGACAGATTATATTGCGGGTTATTTGAATAGTTTCTGTTGATTATATGGGTGAAGATGACCAAACAACGAAGGACCGGGAAAAAAAGGATTTTTCGGCTGTAGAATCACTACCAGTGATATGGCAACACTATAAACACTAAAATGACATGAATGAAAAATAAATAGAAAAGAACTTCCATAACAACTAACTAACTAATGAATGAATTAGACTTAATTGATGGGAAAAAAATACACCAAATTGATAGATATTAAACCCTTTAGTAAATAAACTCTCTTCTTATAATACTCTTAAAGATACGCTAAGAGTGAAAAAAACTGAATATATTACAAGAAAAAAGAACCACATTATTTATTAATTTCAGCAATTATTTGCGAATATACATATGCGCAGATGCCACTGACATTTTTTGACACCGATACGCAGTAAAACGAGTACAAGTGACATTTCTCTGACCTCCGGATTCGTTTCAATTGACAAAATGCGGTAATTAAAAATCAAAAAGTGTATTTAAATTGTACCACATTTTAGTCATTCCGCTGTCACAGCACGAGAACTCGAAAATAATAATTATAAATCTAATTGACATGTCTTTTGTTCCACGTCCTTAATCGAAATAAATCAAATTCTTACACGACTTTAATTTATAACTGTTAAAAGAAATTACAAAGTAATCCTGGCTGGAATACTAACTATTTTGTGTTTATTTAATATTGTTTACAAACAAGCGTATTTCCTTTATAGGATACAGTCTGCATCGCGAGAAATTAATGAGTTAATACAAAATGAAAAGATAATTTATAATGAATAGTATTACATAATTTAAGATAAATATAGATATATACAAGTACAGTTTTATAATACATTAAATATTCAATAAAATTTGAGTTTTAATTACACATCATTTGTTTTTAACGGATGCGCAAGCGAAAAAAACGCAATTAAATATGACCTTTAATTTTAAATACTGTAAAAACATGTCGAGCTTAGTTCAATATTTCACCGGAAGAAAAATATTACGAATACGCTGGATTCAATGCGAAAAATAGTTTTTTTCATACGCATGATAATATTTTCATTAAATATACATATTTTAAATATGTTTTCAATATTATTAGTGAACAGTTTTGGCATGTTAGAGCTGTGTTTGATGCTGACGTATTATGAAATTGATAAAACAATTGTTGATAATAACTTAATATTATTTTGTTCTATCAAACTTTCTGATAGTTAGTTTTCAAGGATTTTCCAAGGTCAATGGATATGGGCAATAGATATTATAAAACTGAACAAAAATTATAAATATACATCTCGAATGAATAATACTTGAATATGCCTGAAGGCGAAACACGACTCGGGAATGGCTGTGTTATGTACAATAGATATAATAATTGGCGCGAGAAATCGCGTAGTACCAATTGAAAGAGCATGCTAGGAAAACCCGGACCCACTGTGAAATTCAATATTATAAAAATGATAAAGCAAGTGACAAAGCTAGCATTAGTTTCGCTCCTTAGCGGAATATATATACAGTTTGGGAATATCTAATCGTTCAAACATGCGATTCGTTTGTATCAAGACTGGATCCAAATACACACTAACGTATTAATAAAGCTGATAGTTTCAAGCTTGTCCACCCATCCTTACAAGATGCTAGGCATGTTGATGTAATTAAATATTATTACATGCATTGCCCGACAAGTTTGTCAGATATATTCAGTGATAAAATAAGGCAAACGATATACGATGAATGTTCTCGGGATAGCTTAATTTACAATGAAGCACTCAGCCCAAATTATAAGCCCACTGATTTAAATTAATTTAATATCTACAAATACATGTAAATGAATAAGCTATAATTGCAGATCGTAGGCTGAGAATAATTATTATATTCTATAGACATGCACGATCGATTATCACCGGCCTAAAAGCAATAATTCAATAAATCACATACTAACCTAATACGTGTTTTAATACTATGTGCGACTACATCGGACGACATTCGATAGACGTTTAATAACAATGACCTTAAATGAAAATAGGGCGACGTGTGGAGGCTACCTCGTCCGTACGAAATTAAGCTAACGTGATAGTAAGATTTCGACAGCGATTCTGCAGTGTACTTACTCTAGAGTCTAGACATACACTGGCAGATTTTTTTCTAATTTGCGATCTCATTCGTGTATACACAGTAAGAAATGTGTTTTTTTTATAATTTCTTTTTGTCTAAAATCATCGGCGAAAACAGTGTGTTAAATGTGGACGATGGAAGTCATACGAGATGATCTACATGAGAGATGGTTTATAACTACTCTACCAACACTCTTTGAGTCGCAAGTTTTAAAATCTTGTTTGAGGACGCATTACAATACGTTTGCAAAAATTGCGACAAGGATTTTCTAGTATAAATTGAAAACAATAAAAGCTTAACTGAAATATGGTTCACGGGAACTTATGTTATACATGACAGTTTTATTTTGAAAATGTGGTCACGCATATAATACGTCTGAAATTTTATTTATAAGCATTAAAAAATATGAGGTATACAAATTAATATGCATATGTATAATATATGAAAATCTTAATATATTATTTTAAAACGTGCCAAAGTTCCATATTTCTGTATGCATAATATGTAACGTTAGCTAAAGAAAATTGGTTAAATTAAATTAGGTTGAAAAAGTGTAACGAATTCAGACGTAATAAATTAGAATGTACTACGAAGCATAGCAATATAATGAGATATGAAATTAAAAACATTGAAAAAATAAGAAAGTAAAAGTCCAAGGATATGTGTAAATAGCGTGTACCGAGCAAAATGGATAAGCTGTTGAATGCTGTTAATCCACTAGCGAGATTTGGGTGTCAAGAGTACGGATCACGCGATGTTTTCGGCAATGAGAATTTAAAACCCATGGACGTTCAAAAGCGATGAAACGTACAGCCATTGTGAGACTTCATAATATCACTATTATTATAATATTATAGACGTCATGTGTATATGCAACCATGAATCAAAATGAGGTGCTGCTTCTATGCGGTTTTGAATATACGCGATTGCCAAATCCGTAAAAAATAATAATTCGCATCCAAGCACGGAGATGCACGCATGACCCAAATCTATTCATATTGCACGTAATTAGTGATCGACACGTGTCCGTTTGACTACACTAGAGACAAGCGGACCGCGCACTATTTTTTATGACCTAAAATATTTCGTGGATAATTTCGTTGAAATATTTTTTACATGCACAAATTATGTAGCCAACACGTGGAAGTGGTTGTAAATAACTTAAAAACTGTCACTAGATGTCAATAAATAACAGAATTGGTATTACGATAGATATAAAACAAGATATTATATCAAGTTCTTAAAGTTACAAAAATGCAAAATAATAATCAATATTTTTGACTGACGGTGCTTGATGGAAATTGATTTTAAATTCTAAATTATTTAAAACTGGTAAGCTTCCATATGTGCGATCACTGTTAGCGACCCGGGTCTCACCTTTCGGGATCATCAGGCTACATTATATGTGGGCAGTAAGTAAAATACGTAATAAGTAAAATTGACTTTATAATTATGTAACGGTTTTTTTTAGTTACAAAAAAAACCGTTCATAGAACATATTGAAAACTCTGTTAACTACCATTTTGCATAGTCAGTATATCGTCGTATAACTGGCAAAAGACGTTAAAGTGAAAAAGTGAGTTTTGAGATAATCTAGTTTTAATATTTGAGTCTCTCTGTTGAATACATTTTACGACAATTTCTTAGAGTACAATGTATTATACCTTGAGAAATTTTTCACTTCAACGTCTTTTGCCAGTATTAGGATGATATTTTCTTTCGAAAATTATTTTGCGATAAGTAGGCAAACCTTCGATTAGAAACGAGACTACTATATTTTTATCAAGAAAAATTCAGTGAATGCTAAATAAAAATACCATAAAAGTATTATGTATCAATCATGTGTGTCAGATTGAAAAAACCTGTGCATATTTTTTTTATGCGGATCTTCATCAGTTAACAACGTTGTAAGAATATGCTTTGCATTTACGTTTGATATTTAAATGCCAAGATAAACGTAGTATTTTAAGTATAGAAGTATCGTTAAACCAGGGAACAAAATATTATATTATGTCAGAAACGTCAAATATTTCTGATAAAAATATACAGCAATGCAAGTGTCCGTTAAATATATTTATTTTATTTCGACAAACATAGCTAGTACAGTACACATTTGTGTTGTAAAATACAAAGAATAAATGGTATTTGTGTTACATTTTAAGAAATTTTCAAAGCAGAATATAGACAGCAGAATAATAAAAACTCTTGCAGGTCGATGAAAAGAAAATCCAACGAGTGAAAACAACAAAGTAACGTAGCAATTTACGTTCATGGCAAAAGTTTTCCGCCGAAGTATGTTTACTTGCACCGGCGGACGGCGACGAAAGGTCACAAGCAAACACTCCGCCTGTCCGGAGACCGTCAACTTTGCACGTATCTCCCGTAATTAAACGAAAACTTTAATTAGAAAAACTACACTGTGACAGTTTACCTTTCGCCTCCAGACATCAGTGGCGGGAAGTGCGCTGGCTAAAGAAGCTAACTATTTATCTTCTGGAAGTTTCCAACCTTCGACTTGCACATATATAAGTTTTTCCACTCCTTCCGTGAATCGCGTAGTTAAAAATTAGAGATTAAGGCGACATAGTATCAATTAAAAATATTGATTTCTTCACCGATTAATTCTTCTGTATATGTAGTATTATTTCACCATCCGACTCTACCATTTAAAATGCACTTCATTTATAGTTATCATTTAGCTAATATATACAAATGCAATTAGCGAAAATTCAGTGGACTAAACTTATTTATTAGTATGTTCTTAGAGAAAGCTTACCTAATAAGAAAAATTATCCTAATTTTGGTGACGCCACTGTTTGCAGAATTCGATTTTTCACATGAGATGATTGCACATCTTCGGGGCATTATGGTTTTAAAGAGCAAATGTCAGAATAACAACTTAAACGTAATACGAGTTTCGAACGGGATACTGGTTCTTCGTCGATCAACCTGATTTTAAATTCGCTTTATTATAGAGCAGCAAAATCGAACCGATGTAACCAACGTTCAATGTATTTTTTCAAATATTATAAAAAATAACGAATTTTATAAAACAAATTAGAATGAAGCCACATATGAATTTGCAATACGAGCGGATACTGGTAACTGAGGGTGCTTCATAGCGAGTTTTTGTTTATACCACGTTCGCTCCCAACGTGGAGCATATGGATCTACACAGGTTTAAGATATCCACTCCGAAAGAAGAGTATATGGATCTCCGCAATGTGAAGACGGCTTGACAGATAGCGAGTACAACATAAAAAATATTCGATGGCCCCATATTACATTAACATAAAAACGACATTTTGTTGAGAGAATTTATTGAACTTAAAATTTCAATGTAATTTTCAGTTAGCGGCAATAATTCTATAGAACTTCTATACTCTTGTTCTTAGAAAATATACACACATTTATTTTATATCCACTTTGAAAGTGAGGCATTTGAATCTCGACAGTGGGCCACTTCAAGACGCAAGAACGGTCCTCAGGCATATGGAAAATAGCGTGATTTTTTATCTTTTTATTTCTCACTGAGCGAACAGTTAGCTGAGCCCAATAGAATAATAAACGAAGCAGCATAATATAGTTATACAATTGTTAGAAATACACTTATTTACAAGATACGTATGGAGATGAATTGGACGCTATAAAGAATTTTTAATATTCTTCATGTATTAGCCGATAAATTGGTGGTAATTCAAGATAGCAAAATGATATTAATAATAAGCTGAATTTATCGTGCATTGAGCTACTAATTTCAATACTAAGTAGTTTGTAAAAAAAATGCTAATCTGCACTGTCACAGAAATTGTTTGCGACGCAATATGCGTGACCTTTATAATAATTTTCAACATAACGAGTATAGTGCACTGTACATTGATTAACTCCACGCCCAGACAGAGAAAGGTCTGAAGTTCGTCGTTCAACTGAGAGTTCACAGGTAGCATTCAATTCCACTCATCGAATGTCACGTCCCACTGCCTTGCTGTGTGCGTATTTCGATGAAATCCATACACCACAGAGAACTTGTCTGGAATGCTGAACGACTGAACGTCCACAGTCTGCGCGAAGATTGACCGAATGAATCATTGAAAAAAATAATGTTAAATATTATGTGAATGAGGTTTTTACTATATGTACCCAAGTATAAATTAATTTATTTCTTTTAAAAGAGACTCAATGATGACATTTGTCGCAGACGAGATCGGTTTTTATACACAATCGTTTTAATTGCCGTGCGTTTCGGCCGCTGGAAACGAATTAATAAATACATAATTTAGTTTTAATCCAATTTTATTTAAAGATACGTTAAGTGGATGGTTGTATATTAATTATACTTTGAAAATCGCGTAACCACATTAAAATACACACATATTTGTGTTTAATTAATAGACGCAATTTATAATCGTAAAAGATTTATTCTTATTTCATTCTTTATAAACATTTGATAATCACCACCTACAACAGCTGAAGCTACAGTAAAATGTTTCTTATTTGATTTTGATCACTCGGCACATGAAATACATTCAAATACTGAATTTAGCGGATTTATTATCAATCAAAATCGTTAAATAATCTTACCTAATACCTAAGTTATAATGTATCTGGTTATCTATTTCAAGGATATATTATCCGCCAATTTAAATATCATTATAATAATGCATTCGATTATTATGTCTCCCAATTAAAAATCTATTCTGGCGCTTGTCATTTCACCATTTTTATTCAAGCTCGCGACGAGTCGACAAACGAAGTGAATATAATATTGATTTAAATAATAAAGATACATGTGATATTTAAAACAATCAGCAAATGTGTTTTAAATTCAGTGTTATATAAAATATTCCGACTATCCGATAGTGGTGCAACGTTGCAACCGCATCTCATTATATTGCAAAACCGTGTTCGGGCAAAATCAGTTAACGGTAAACTGCTAAGTCGGTGACAGTCACGAACCCGCCATCGCACAATATATCTATCTATTTATATCCATTGCCATATCAAAGACCATTATCATACATACTAAGACGTTACCTTAGTACAGGTATGTAAACTGAATAACGATTCTGTTGCACACACTCACTAAATGAATTAGCAATACTTCTATAGATTCACTGCATTTTTTCGTCGGTTTTATTTATGACAGTCACAGTTTTACTAACATAATATTATATTAAATAGTTGTCCATCATCTCTGACACGAGTTTCGATTTTGATTATACTGAGACGATTAACAAAATAAACTTTTTAAATACCATCATGGTTAATTCTCCCTGAAAATTGATGAAGAAAATTGATTTAAAACAATTATTAGCAATTCGTACACTTTACAATAATCGTTTAGTTGTTATGCCGTCACGTGGTCTTCTTGGTAAACGTACACGTTTTTCTAGCGTTGGTCGCGGGTTCAAATCAGATGACTGCATAAAATCACGAGAAAAAACCATTAAAGTATTTCTAAATTAATAACGAAAAAAAAAATCACCGAAACAAAAAAGCAAATAAATATCACTGATATTTTTTTATCCAATGTCACCGCTAATGAATAAAATTTATTCGTTGTAAAGCCCACGTAGAACATAACACAATGTTGACTTTCCTTTGATTTTTTTCATCATATAATCTGTTAAGATGTCAAAGAAATTCTATAATGGCCCGCGACGTGAAATATGGAATTATATGCGATCGATCATGTCACCAAAAAACCGTTTTTTCATCGCATAAATCTAATGTCTGAAATAAATTCGTTGGTTTCCAACTGTCTGGCAGTTTTTTGATAAGTGAGCATATTACAACATCATCAATTGCTAGTTAACATGTAAAGATATTACGAAGAAAACTCTTCATAGAACATTAATTATCCCCACTTCGAACATGGAGCATACCGATCTTCACAATGTAAAAACTCATATTAATAGATCACTTTTCACGAGAATAAGTTGTCAACACAAAGTCCTATGTTTTTATATATTTTGAACTTGGGCCACTTCACTACTTTCGTTTCAGAGACGCCGGCTTTAATACATACTCTAATATTTGGCATTAAATAACGCAATTCCAACTTTTTATTTATTGATACTTGCAAGTTGAATATAAATATGGACACGTTTTAGTTTTATTATGATATACAGGTGGATTGCGTACTATTTATCGTATATTTCGATATGAAAAAAGTTTAACTAATGCTTATACTAAGTGTAAATGATACCACACTCGAGAAAATTGTTGTAAACATATTTTAACTGAATTTTAAAGAGTGAAAACAGTGAAAATCCGGTGAAAATAAAAATACATTCTACAAGCTGTCACGAGGACGAAATGTTATGTAAAATTATGAACATAAAAACTAGCATTGTATGTAAACAAAACTCGAAAATTGCGTTTAGTTTTACTTTAATTAATATGCCTTTATTTTTATTGTAACAGACTGACTATTAGTATTATAAACTAAATGAACACAAGCATTTTAAAATGTTTGCATCATAAACGTTACATTCTACATGGATATTTATTAATAAAAGTAATTATTGTTGTCAAATTGAATTTATAGTTCAAAATAATTGACCAAGCCTAACGAAAAAGACTAATAGATTACATTCAAAGCGTTTGATTAAGATAAAAATCACTAGAAAAAAACATTGAAATAATTTATTAACGGATAAATCAAGGTAATTCGAGTATTTATATTCATCGATCGATCAGAATATATGTATATATATCTATAATTAATACAATTATCATTAAAAACGAAATTTCGGTGACGAATTAAATAATTCGGTGTAAATAAAGAAGAAACGGAAATCAATGAACAGAGTAGATTCGGGCAACGATGCGCACTAATGAAGCGAAAATTGTTTTTCAATTCGATCGAGAAAAGAAAAAACACCGTCTCAATTATCACGCACTGTTTCGGATTTATAAACAGAATTGTATCCGGAAAGAAAACACTCGTAATCGAAGTGACTCCTAATGATGCTAATTCTGTTACAATGGTATCTTAAATATTTGAAGAAAACATTGAAATAAAGGTGAGTAATATTTATACATTTAATCAGTTTATCAATCAAAAATAGCCATCGTTCAGTCCATAATATCTTTTATATGAACTGAAATTGGCGCTCAAGTTTGTTTCATAGACCAGCTTGTGAACTTGTTTGTATTATACAATCAAGTTTGTATTATACAATACATCAGCTTGTGAACTTCAAACATTTGAATGATTGCTGAAAAATACAACTAAGTAGCGGCTGCCTTTTCAAATCATTTACTATTAAATGATAAATTGCCGATATGATTTTCAAAATCGTAATTCGTTGAAGTAAATGTTTTTGTTCAGTAGAACATTGATAATAAATTCGAGTGGACCAGGAAATAACGCATAAATTCATAAATATCAGTGAAATTATTTAATTAAAAAATTGTAAGGTCTGTGGATGATTGGCAGAAAGCGGGTTCAAATTACACAGATTCATAAGGATCTTTACGCAGTTACGAATTTTGAAATCCAAACCTAAGTAATCGCAAAGTGCTTATCAACTAGGCCACTGAGGCGACGATAGTGAAATTACTGATTTATGGATTTAAAAAAATAATTTTCTGAAACTTTCAAAACGATTTCATTTAATTTTACCAAATCAAGATAGTCTTGTTTATTCGTTATATTGTTATGGAAAAATCTTTTTAAAATTGAACTATTGTAATAATAAATTTACGAAATACAATTACGAGGGATCCCGCACATTAAATGAGACTAACAAGAATAGAAGATGGACTAAAAAGAATTTTCTAAGTTAGTCCTTAATGTGAAAAGACTATATGTACTTCATTACGTGGAGAAACCACTCAAAACTATAGCAAAGTGTATATAAATATATATTATTCTTGACTATTATTATTACGTTGATGTTATATTTGAACCGGCAAACTTTTACTGTTCCTTCTTACGAATTTTCCACCGCAAAAGCTTTTAGCAGATTGCTCAAACACCTGCTGTTTGTTATCATTCTTAGAATATAAACAAAAGTATACCTAGACTCGTATATATGTATTATATGGGAATAGTAATATAAATACACGTGAATACGTCTGTTGATTGACATAGAAAGACGCTAGCCAAACATTTATAACAACTTTTCACAGCGTGCTGCATGAAAACAAATTATCGAAAACACGGCAGTGATTTGTGGAAATTCACATAAACATACGCCTTTTTGTATAGAAAAAACGCTGAAAGATCCGAAGAAAATTATTCATATTGTACTAAAGTTTTATTACACGGGATTTCCCTGAAGACTTACGCGTGAAAGTATTTCATTGAAAAATATATACACCTTCCACAAAATGAAACCAAATAAATACGCATGCTACAATTCAAAAATTTAAGTTATGATAATAAATAATTTTATTAGGACGATATGAATAAATTCTATTGTACAAACTTCATTTTTTACAAACTTTTGATGATTTCTAACTTTAAGTAGAAATAGGCAGTTGATGGAAAGCTATAAAGTCTTACTATTTTATACCAGTCTGGTAGTATTCGGGGAGTATGACCAGATCTGTTGATGGGAATGTGAACTTACCTGAAAATGAAAAAAAAGGTTTAAGTAATTAATTTTTACGCCATAAACTCGAATATATTAAGGTAGGTTTTCCGTTTTTTGAGTTGAATATAGTATTGTCTAATAATATCTCATTGGTAACAATTATGTAGAATAACAAAAAATATTTAAATCAGATATAATTGTAGGTGTAATATAACATGTATAATAATAGCCGGGACAGCCGACGTGCCGGAAACTGCAGGGTTTGAATCACAGCTGCCGAGGTTTGTTTTTAAATCAGCAATACAAATGATTTCCAATGGTTTCCAACAACTGACTGAAAAAATCTGTCGAGCCATGTTTTCACAATATGGAGATCCATATGCAACACTTTTCGAGCGGGTATGAAAAGAAAATGATGAAAACGAAAAAAAGAGTGAAGTGACAATGAAGAGCGAAGTAACCATGGAAAATTACATGCTAGATATAGTGCATAAAAATAGCAGATAACATAGTTCACTGAAGCAATCAAAAAAGGTTAATAATGGAAACAATTGCGAAGTGCATCTATGGATAGCTAAAAGATACACAGTATCAAAGAGCTAATTAATCCTAAAGGGAATTGAATCGAAGAATTAGTTATTAAGTTCTACGAGTATAGCAGCAATACAATGAACGGGATCGAGAAGAGTGAAATCAGCTAGGGGACATTTTCATCCAGAAATTGATGAAAATAGACTCATGGTAAAGATTTTATCCGGAGCATTCTCCACGGGCTTTATTTGTCGGGTTATGTGGGCCTCATTGTACCTAGTTTTTAAGTCGTTTTACTTTTTTCAAATCCGGTCAAAAAAATGTGTCGTCAGCCAAATGTCAAATCACGGAAATGTCGTAAATCTTAATCGACAATACCATAAATTATTATAACACAACAAAAAGAAGTGACATTAAAACAACAAAAACGAAATCGTGATTGATTACGATCCATGCGAAAGAAGATGAAAGATTTCTCCTTTTTGATACGCACTTATATTGCGGCACGACAAACCAGACTGTTTATTATTTGCGTGACATGGTTTAATTTGCATTGCGACAGCACCAGTTTAACGTGATCCTCTCTTATGGCCGACTTTTTTAACTTTACTTTCAGTTAAATCATACAGGCAGGACAGTATCTAGGTGTTGGGCGAATATCGGCTAATTCTAATTCTCAAAATTATTAATTAAAAAAAAAAAAAAAATTATAATAGTTGGCTACCAAACAGCCATGGACAAAAAGAGTGGATAGTGCTCGGGACATTTATCTAACAACGATTCGTACTACGGTAATTGCTGGCTTTGTAAAATAAAATATTTATGAAAAATGAGTCAAACAATAACCAGTTGATTTGAATGATTTCATCTTGAAAATAACAGTTGTTCATAATTCTACTGCGTAAAAATTTCTGACAGATATTTGAAATAATATATGATTATGATTATAATATCAGCATGCGACTTGGTACAGGAAGTACCCTACTAAAACTCGCAGCTGTATGACAACGTCTTTAAATTCAAAGACACGGAACTGAATGCTCAATGAGTTGAGAAACTGGCTAGTAAATATTACTTGTGAAAAAAAACTATCAACGTAGACTTCAGATAGAAATTTATAGGACATTATCAACAATGGTAATCTATATATACGTTATGTATATTCTACATTCTAAAATCTTGATATGTTGCAACAAATAACTATTGTCTCTGTAATGGATACAACCAAAATTATGAAGTAACAAAAGCTCAAAAGCTCAAAAGCTTTTTTAGTATACTAGTGTCATCTGGTTGGTTATCTATGGGCGGTATTATATCTGGGGACGGGTCTGAACACCGGTTACTTAAAAATATAATACCATATAAATATAGAGTGAATATATTAAGTAAGCTGTAACATTAATCCGTTTTGACAGCGTGATATTTGTAATTAGAAACACCACTAGCACATGCAAGGGAAATTATTCGTCAGACGTCGGATCGCGAAAGGTTGACGACTTTGACAACTTAATAATGAGCTACATTATTAATATTTCAACTAAAACCCCCACGAAACTGGTGACAATTTTTCTAGACGTGAAATAGTTCAAGCAGAAAGCTAACCGTGGAATAAATTAAATGACGGAATGAATTACCAATGTGTAATTAAAACATTCTGGTAATTTATACAGGATTTTGTATTCTGATATCGTTTAATGACGAACTATATTACAAAGCATTTGTTTTCATTTCGATTAATTTGCATTACTGACTTGGAAATTTGGAAGTTACGAACTGACGCCAAATTCTTGAAAATCTATCTAAATCTAAAAAAACGTCCAAACGTATCAACGAACTACAAATAAAGCAAGTGATTAAATGTCAACAAAACGTTTAATGGTTCAATTTGTATGTTTGCAAAGGAATCAATTAATAAATCATCGTCAATATTCCAGGATCACATAACTCGACTTCTTATGTAAAGTCACTTCGCTAAGTAGTTTTATTTTTTGCAATCTCTTGTATCATTGGAACATTTTTACATTAATACATAAACTGTAAACGGTTTACAAACATGTGTTAATACAAAACTTTAATCAATGGTACAAGCTATTGCAATTAATAAAACTTTAATTAATATTTTCGACTGATGGTGCTTGATGGAAATTGATTTTAAATTCT
>JAGVSQ010006611.1:0-16175 GCA_022683975.1 Rhyacophila evoluta | reverse complement strand
TCGGCTTAAAAAATAAGCAGGTCTGGTTCAGACTTTCTTGTGGCATCCGCAATAATGAATGAATAAGAATGAATAATTAATTTGTAAAATCTAAAAATACAGGACTGTGTGCCCATTGAATTGGGCATTTGACTGACAACTAATTCTCGTGAAAATGCATGTTGATATATATAAATATTTAGCCATAACCCAGTAGATTTTTCTACGAGTTTTTTTACCATGTCCGTTACGAAAGTGGAACTTACGGATATACACAGTGTAAAGATGTCCACTCCAAAAATATAAAGCCAAGTCTTAATAATGATGTATTGAGACGGCCATTTATGATATGTCCGCTTATCTGTCACTGAGTCATAACACCAGAATCGTGTAGCTCTAAGTGAGATCTACAAAATATCGAAATATGATGTGTCTAGTTTTAATTTATATAGGTTGGGAGAAAAAGGCCGTGTCAATACCTGATATATCCATTACTTGATGTACTTAAGATGGCTAATAATGCTATATCATGTGATTCTTGAAATAATGATGGTAAAATTTTAATGTATTTAGAGCGCAGTTTAATATCGTATGGTTCAAATTTAAGAAACTCTATACAGATACTTGTAAAAGACTATGAATTTAGCATTACTAGCAATTAAAGAGACAGGAGAATTTTACAAGTTATGAGGTGTAATGGAAAATATTAATTAATGATTTATGTAAAGCATTTTTTGTTGTTTATTGATTATTATAATTTAAGTTAATTTCATGTTTGGCGTCAATGTGTTCAATGTTTGAAATTGATGTGTTAAAATAAATAAACAAAATAAATTTATCTGTTAAGACAGCCCTTTTAAGACAATCTTTATTTCCCGTCGAAAGCGTGTAGGGCTACTAAGGAAACTTTCCCCATTTTTTTCGTCTTATTGCTTATTGTATTCGCGCACATTTGTTACTGTTAAGTATAGTTGACACTAACAAATGATTTTTGTAGAATTGCTTCAACGGCTTGTTCCGTTTGATTTCGATTCTGTGCTATACACGTCGTGTATAGAGCGGGTCTACATTATGTAGTATACACACTAGTGTAACGTCTACAATCTTGTTTCTCAACATGTGAGTCGATCGGGATTAAACATTTATTTAGCGGATTTTCGACAAAAGTGTCAGGAAATCTAAATGTGTTCGATTATTATTCTTCTAAACAGTAGTTTAGACTGAATAAAAAAATAACAAGGCGATATTTAATTTCAAAGATCTCTCCGCTTCACACAATGCACACCGGTAAATGCATCAATGTATATAAACTATTTTTTAAGCCATATGATTGTTGTTTTATAGATAAATAGAATTACAGTATTAAATTTTGTATTAACTACCTAATTAATACGGAATACGTTTTCTTTTTCAAATCACCGCACCGTGAATACTTGATAAACAAATCTTGTAGTGGCGATATGATAAAAATCTTACATTACGTTACATTTCCATCTGTCTGATACAAGTCACTATTTACAATAGATTCACGACAAAAAATATTAAGTTGTGATAAACATTGGATAGTTTTATCATGGATTTGATGTTGTGGTATTTTATTTTCCGATGAAAAGGCTGTAGCGGTTGAAATAGTTTAGAACTTGTGTGTCCTAGTATATTAACTACATACTAAGTTGGTATAACGTATTTCCACGCCTGCCACTCTAAGGACTGGCATTCATCAATTATGTTTCACTTATTGTGTATAACAGCATTGTATAATAAATTACTTGAACCTAAGTGGACACAATGCTCGTTTAAGTCCTAAAAATGTATAAAAAAAGAAATATTTACTCTAATAAAATATGCCTGTAATATAAAGTTGTTTTTTTTGTTCAAAATTTAAACCTTTCGTTACGGATTTTTAAAATATTTGTTTCTAAAAAAACAATATGTCTGGATAATTCTTTAGATGCTACCTATTCGTAAAATGCAATAAACGATTGTTTTAAGTGAAGATGGTGACGTTTTTAATTATTTTTGATATAAATATTATAAATTATTTGTTTTTTCTTCATCTAATTAATTGTCTTGCTTATTAATTTGTCTCCTCGGTAGTGTGGTTGGTAGCGTGCGCGCATAGCAATCCGTGGAATGCGGGTTCGATTCCATCTGTCAGATTTAAAAAATCCGAAAATGCAGGACTGGATGCCCATTGGGTTGAGCAATTGTTTGTCAAACAATTCTTGTGAAAAATAATCTGTCAAGACGTCTTTATATTGCGGAAATTCATATACTCCTCTTTCGGAGTGGATATCTTCAACCTGTGTAGATCCATGTGCTCCACGCTGGTAACGAACATGGTATATAAAAAAGTAATTTAAAAAAAACTAGACTTTTGAAAGCATTTATCTCTAGGATTACGATTAATGATACTGCCTAATACACGTTTATACCAACGCGATCCAATACACACACGTGCATTCGGTAATAGATTTAGTACAAAATAATTGTTGACATTGATCAAAGTTTTTATTTCGTAATCACACTATTGAAGTTATGGGAGTTTTTTTTTTGATAACACATGAAGTATGAAGACTTTCAATACGTTTGAAAAAAAATTAACTTTATATTTAAATAAGAACCACAGTATGATAAGTAAAACTAAATAAAAGCTTTAAAATACATGGACTGTTCCCTTATGTATTTATTTAATAATCCATTTATTTTACAAATGATGCAATGTTATAAATTATGATTCAATACATTCACAACACGACATAAATATGATTATAACAAAAATATTAAAAACATATTTTTATTAATAACAATTATTAATATTATTATTAATAGTAAAAATTATTATTATTTATATTAAAAACAAAGGCAATTTGGTAAAATATAAGAAAGAATAAAGAGAAAATTTAAAAAAAATACAGAACGAAGGAGAGTGTCTACCGAGTAAGTTAAACAGGCTTTATTCTGATAATGTATAAAATAGTATCTATCTAAGCTCACTCTCACATAAGTGGAAAATATTAACATCTGAGACAATCTCGTTAAGCATCGCCATTACTCTCCGAATTGGCATGGCTACTGGCAGGATAGCCCTGCATTTAGAAATGAAAAACAGCTGATGTTCTCGATTTCTCATGTAGATATCAGGGACTTACACACCCACATTAGCCAAAGCGGCAGAGTTATCAATTATACCACGCATCAGTCTGAAAAGTCTGATTTGGTTAGGTTAGGTTAGGATAGTTTACACAATGTTGAGTTAGGTTAGGTTGGATTAGGGTCTGCATATTGCAGAATATATTTACCATCGTGAGGTTTTCGTGAATATTTACTTAAATATCTATAAGTAACTAATAAATGATAAAATCAATTTGAAACATTTTGTACTTATCTACTATATCCAAGTTCATTTAATAACCCAGAATTTGCGGTGTTACAAATTATATATAATCCATCATCAGGTAGTGAGAGTTAAAATCAATTCCTATTACTACATTGAATGATTATTACTAATTATTCGCGATATACAATGAGTCATATAAATTAGTTTAACACAATATCCGCCCCTTTTGTGCATACAAATATTCGTCGTTTGCATGGCAGTCGCATAGCTCCTGGTAACTGCAGAACACACAATATGGCCAGATTATTAATCACATGCGAGATTTCGATTTGAAACAAACCGTATTATGTTAACACGCCCAGTAATTCGATACTTTATATAGCACAGTGATTGAATACCTCATAATCGGGTAACCCCATCTCTCGCATTATATCGTAATACCCAGGGCCGAACCACGTTGTGAACCACACAAGAGTACCTGAATATAGTGAGCGTATTTTTATAACAAAAATGAAATATCTTTTTTTAGTATTAAAACGACATTTACACAATTAAAACAGGTCTACTACATACTATATACACGTCAGTATGTGTGTATTATGTAGCATCAATCAGTTGGTCTTCCCAGTAGCGTAGTTCGTAGCGTGTGCGTTTATCAATCTGGAATGCGGGTTCGAATCCCCATCTGTCGGATTTTAAAAATCCGAAAATACAGGACTGGATTGAGTAACTGTCTAGCTAAAAATTCTCGTAAAAGATAATCTGTCAAGACAACTTCACATTGCGGAGATCCATATACTCCTCTTTCGAAGTGGATATTTTCACCCTGTGTAGATTCATATGCTCCACGTTGGGAGCGAACATGGCATAAAAAAATTAAAATTGTTAGAATAAAACTAACGCATACTCTAGTGTACGCCAACCAAGGTCTTGGGAAACTGCTCTTGGAACACTTCTGGCACTTACAAATTTTGCCTCACGTTGGTTACGCCGCTGTATACAGTACAGTACTGGACATGAGAGATAATTCTCGCGAGAAATAATCTGTCAAGACATCTTCACATTGCGGATATCCATATATTCCACTTTTCAAGTAGATATCTTCACTCTGTATATTCATATGCTCCACTTTGTGAGCGAAGATGGTATGAAAAGAAAATCACTCATTTTTGATCAGTCATCAGTTAACAAATGATATTTGCTTGGGATTGTCGATTCATTTGCTGTCGCTGTTATTTTTGCGTTCCTTACCGGTATTTTAAAAATGTTTTTTTTACTAATTACAATAATTGATATGGCAATTTTTTATCAATTTTAATTTCAAACATTCATTTTTTACTGAACACTGGCTGGGTCGCAAGCATCTCAGCTTTTCACACGTCACTCCCAGAAAATTCCCGTCGAATAAATTAGATCGCTTCTCGATATCAGAGCTCCGGGATACGCCTGATTAAGACCAAGTAGGTGCAACGGCGAAGCGGGTGGATAATGGGCACATTAGGTAGTGGTAAGGCTAGAGTTAAGGGATATCAAGAGAAAATAAAAACTATTGCATTTACTGTAAATTTGTAAAAAAAAAAATATTATATTTCGTTAGAGATGAAACGAGTGTAAGAAAGCTGACTAATAAATCATTTAGAGGTAAATACTTGTTGATAAAATTACTTATTTCTTGATAAAATGAAAGAGGTTGGAATAAAAATTCTTCAATTTGGAAAAATAATAACAAAAATGTTGTGTACGACTGATCAAAACCACCCCACATATGGTAATACATATTAATATCGATGACCAAGCGTACGAAATATCATCGGATGATACTCTAACTGACGAACGGCCGGTATAAACGCATTCGATAATTAATTTGTGTGTTTTCATTAGAATTGAAATTATTGCCAGCGATCGTAAATAAATTCATCGAACCGGTACACAATGAACAATTATTATAAACGAGTTTTAGCGACAATTCATTAAAAAATATTTATATCAAATTTGATTAATTATAATAATTGTTTCGAAATGTAAAATCACTCATAATTTCTCTTTGGTGTGGCAACAGACCACAATTCCATTGATTCATTTCAAAAATAATAGGCATTGTATAAATTGTTTATTTTCCAAAATACATTTTACAAGTTTTTAATTAAATCAAATATTTCCGGGAAAATTTTAATTATTATTTTAATGTCCCGTTTGTGATAATATAATTATTACAAAGAATCTAAAATTCTATGAATTGGTTTTCATTTGAAAATAAAATCACTCATTTCAGACCCTGGTAACGTCGTGTTATTTTTACACGATTTACTTACAATGACTAAATATAATTTTCTGAACGTATTTCCGCAGGAAAAACCTCGTTTTTTTATTTATTAAACAGGAAATGTCGACGTCGAAATTTTCATACAGCCTTATTGAAATATTTCATATATATGTTAAGTTAATATTATAAATATCAAGAATTCTAATATGTATTATATTTACACACAAATAGATATCTGATTCAACACGACGTTTTTTATTTTCTATTTAAAATTTGTAATGTATTTTTTTTCATGTATTTTAATAATTATATTACCATTAAGTATTTAAAATAAGACACCATAATGTGAAGAGTTATATTTATAGATTGTTTTTTCACGAGAATTAGTTGACAGTCAATTTATCACTCATAATAAAAATGTTTTTTTTTAATAATTACTATTTCAAAAAAAATGTTTATTTTTATTGATATAACTTCAGGTTAAATAATTAGTTTTGAACGTAGGTCAAATTTTCATAATGAGATTATTTATTTTCACAATTTGTCTTTTAATAAAAATTGTTTTTCAAACACATCTTTCGCTGCACGTTTGAATTTAAAAAAAACTAATCCAGCCAAGGGATTCGAATCTCCAACTTGCAATACTAAATCAAGTTTGCTTACTGTTCGGCCAATATAAGGACACAATTAAAGGTTTTAATTTCTGAATATAACCAAAAATTTAATATAATTTAATAATGTTATACCACATGTGGCCGCTTCCATTTCAGAATCAAAGGAGGACTTGAGAACAAATTTGAACCAATAGGACTGATTCGTTTGAAATTGTATGTATTTCAGTGGACAGCATTAAAAATAATATTTCGTTTCTTTAAAAAACATAATAATTATCGAAAGAGCATAAAAAAAATTATACTCACTTCTTTCGTAATCGTTCCGTATTTTTTTCTAGCCCAAAAATAAATTGTATGCGTGTAATGACTTCTTCATATAATTGATAGACTTATTTTGTATTTATATTAAAAGGAATAATACAATTTTATTAAAAAAATAAAAGAATGCCCCTTAAAAACAAGGCGACAAGGTACACGAACGTACATTTACGTCCATCCCACTCAAAGGGTTGAAAATTAGTCACCGGTATAACAAAAAAGATTTTTGAGCATAAGAAAACTAGATACAAATTATAATTCAGACTAGAGTCAACTTTAATCAAGCATTCTAAGTTGATATTATCAGTAATATTGATGTAACTTTGATTTCACTGCGTTACTAAGCGGTAATTTGATAACATTTTTACATTCGATCGATATGTTTTATCATATGAAGCAGGATAATTAAGCTAAAAATGTTTGCAGCCATGTCCTCCTACTCGAGTCTGATATTCAATTACACTGATGCATCACGTATACATTTCCAAGTAATACACCCTTAATAGCCATTCGATCAAATTAAAAAAAAAGTCATTTGTCAAAATAAAGCTCAGCGTATTGCCATTATTTTAATGAGCTTTTAAAATAATCTGTGCTTATTTAAATTCAAAAATATTTTCCTAATTACCAACAGGCTAAGTTAAATATGAAGTTTGAAAAAGTTTTCATTAGCATATTATCTACTCCTGCATATCCTTCTCTTCTTGATCCATATCGACCGTGGTATGAAAAAAGGACGTAACACACATAGAGCAAACTTTACTGGAGGCATAGACAACGTACATTAAATAATTTTGAGCTAAAGTCAAAAAATACACAGGCACAACCTTGAAATCCGTGGAGACTAAAACTAGTTTTTATCAATTTAATAATTAAGAAACACCGATAAAATTAATTATGTGGAAGCCTTCTTTTCTGTTTTCTGGTCGCAAATTTCACACGCCATCCCAGACACTAATTTGGCTCTTTCAGCTTAGATCCTTTTGATACAACGTGTGTTAAATTGTATTCATTCTGATTGACTAGAAACTATTTTGAAAAATTGAGGATTGCGTTACACTCATAATATGTCAAAAATGTCTTCACATTATGGAAATTTCTATATTTCTGAAGTTGCTAAAGTTGGGATCCATATCCTCCGCTTTTAGAGCAAAATTTTGTTTTTAGTGTGTGTAAATGAATATATCTATTGACAAATATCTTTGACAATATAATATAAGAAAAATATACACCTTAGCATGACATAAAATATACTGTAAAAATTTATCTTCTAAAACGTTGGTTGGTACAATTTAAAAACTAGTAAAATTAATTGACTGGAATAGTATTTCAGATCGTTTATTTATTGCCCTGTTAAAATCATCTCTTAGTGAAACAGAGCAGTGAAAATCTAGTTTTAAAAATGAAGAGTGTTTATTCGAACCCAGTTTGGTTCTGTTCACGATTAGTTATCGAAAATCAGAGGTGTATCAAATTAATTTTAACTTAAAACTAGCTAAAATTAAGAAGTAAAGAAATTGTTTGGAGCTTTTAAGATTTTTTTATAATCTACTGTTTTATTGAAACGAATTTTATTTTATGTAAACAATTTTCGCTCCTATACTGGAGAACATATATTTTCACAGTCGATATCCATTCCCAAAGCGGAGTATACGGATCTTCTCAATCTGAAGACATATCATGATAGATAAACTCAACCCAAGTTCGGTATGTTTGGATTTCTTTGAAATCCGACAGATTTAGGAATCAAACCCGCACTCCCCGGATCCGGGGCGCATGCTAACCTCTACACTACAAGGGAGACATTATGTTCTTACTATTTATTATTATATGATTCGACTGTGGAAAGGAAAGGTGATGTATATAAAAATGTACAAGTGGCACGAAACCTGTATACTTGATGATTTTGGGCCAAAGTCAACGTATTTAATAAAAACAACCTTAAATTCCACACAGTCTTAATCTGGTGTTTTATTTCCACAATCTGATATTGATTCAATAACTTATTTAAGAAAAGTCATTGAAATTAATGTGACGAAAGTCCACTTTCCTCGTCGCAAATTTTACAGGAAATGCTTTTTTCAAATTAATAAGCAAAATTTATAAACTATTTCAGCATTTGCAGTGTACATCCTTCTAATAATATAACGTGTAACATAGTAATTATCGAAAAAACTTAGGATTTCTTCTTTTCTCCTTTCCAAAATCGAATCAATCAAATCCAATTATATTTCTTTTATTATTGTAAATCACTAGACTATTTCAAGTATTTAATATGTCTACCCAATTGTTTGCTATTCTTGATTATTAATAAGCATATTCAATTATTTTCAAAATTAATTGAAAATTTTTAAACCCTATTAAAAATTTAACACCAAAGTTACAACTAGTTCAATAAATGTGGTTCATCTACGCCTGCACACTTAAGAGTCCCGCCTGAGCGCGCGTATCAAAAAAAAGCAGTCGCTACATTATTTCTTTTATTAATGCCGAGGTGCATGGTGACAACGATAAAAGTCACAGGAAACCGTATAATGAATATTGATCTGTCGCGTTTATACCGGCCGCCACTCTTCGATTCAAGCGTATTTCAACATACCCCGACTGCTTGGAAGAAATGATTTTTTTTCATACGTTTACGCATGGGAATCGAATTTTATTGCTTTTATTTCATTTCAAAGATCCACAAACAAGATTTATTGCTTCTACGTTGAAAAAGTGTTTTATTATTCCCAATATTATGGCTATTTGCAATATACATGTTTTGGTTAGGCTTAATATTAAATAATATACATTTTTTAAACTACGTTCCAAAAATATATCCCATTGATCTCCACAATAAATATTATACAACGTTTATTTTCAATTATATTTTACTACACATGAATCAAAGATTTGGTTGACAGCCAATCACTAAACCCATTAAGCATTCAGTCCTGCATCGTTAACCTACACTTTACCGAACGAGTTTTTATATACTATGGTTTTCTAAAACAATTTAATTTCAAAACACAGTATTCCATACAAAATACTTCTACTACTTTCATATTATGCACCTCAATTTTCGTCCTATTTTTTAACTAGAAGTGAGGTGAGTAATGTTGAGTATTTTTTTCACTAAAAAGTGAGCGGTAGGAAAAAAAGATTGGGAATCTATGAGGCATGGTAATAAAACAAAATATTAATGCTTATTAGTTTAAGCAATTTACTAACGATCAATATCAGTGAAAAACGTACACACTGTCGAAATTTATATCGTCGTATTACTGACAAAAGACGTTTATAGTAAAAAAGTAAGTTTTGAGATAGTCGAGTTCTAATGCTTAAGTCTCTTTGTTAAATACATTTTAGAACAATTTCTATCAAATAATTCATTATACCTTAAGCATTTGTCGTACAATGTATTTAACAGAGAGACTCAAACATTAAAACTCGATTCTCTCAAAACTCACTTTTTTACGTTAACGTCTTTTGCCAGTAATACGACGATATCATGTATTAGTAATGCGTTTTGCCGATTACGCATAGACGGGTTCAAAAAATTACTTTACGCGAAAACATCAGTTAATAGTGTGTATTTAAGATGAAATAAATAAATTGTGATTTCTGACATAGCTTCTCCCTTGTGGATGAGGTTTTGTGATGTGTCAAATAATCTATAAGCGTCTCACCTGAACACCATAACCTATTTTCAAAAGGTTTTGTATTTTTAATTAACAATTTATATCGTAACGAAGTTATTCTCAGATATTAAAATAGATTTTCACGTCAGAGCGTGTCAATTTGATAACTGTTTTTGAAACAATCTGCCTGAAAGCAAAGTGTTATTAAGCGTCCAACATTCATCAACATGGCGACACTCGTGATTTACAATTTTTTTGCAACTTTATTTATATCGATACGCAACATAATTTTGTCCATATCAACCACATTAATACATGATATATATTATATATATTCGCCGATATTGCAGGAATACGCATCTTGATTTTAATTAATTGATTAATTTGTAAAGGAAAGTATTGCAATACCTAGTATTATTGGCAGTTAACGCAAAAACGTACAAGAAATTGTAAAAAACAAAACAATACTTTACAGCGTTACCCAAACCAAAATAAATAAAATACCTCCTCTTGCAATATTGGCGACGATATATAAACCAATATAATGTGATGAGACTCCTTATTAGTACCGGTTGCAGCTGCTGCACTATACTGTATTTATTAAATTAAATTAGGTGAATGCTTGATTTGATTGGGATGTTTTAAAGTGTAACATTATAAATGGAACAAATCACTTATCGTGTAAAATAAATATATTTTTTTATAAATAATATTTATAAATTTATAAATAATAATTTTATAAAAATGTCGACAACAATTCGCTAGTTGGCCATGTACGGAGTGCACTATATCGCGACAGTAAATAAATAAAAAAAAACGATTTTCTTTTATTTTATGGGAACGAGTATTTTGAAATACAGTAAATTATAAACTCAACATTTAGCGGAAAACTATGAACACGTCTGTTCGATTATGCGTGATGTATCAAGGACTAAATACCATTATCATATTGTATAATTTATTTTATTTATAATTTTATAAATATCAATATCAGAAACCCGTATTATTTTCACTGTACTTTTACGAAATTATAATATAACAACGATGCGCGGAGTTAAAATTGACCTACATAAAACTAAAAGTGATATCATTAACAGTTGTATATTTTTTTCTGGAAATTTCATAAGAACTGCATGCATATGGATACATAATAAATAATTGTATTATTGTTTACTTATTTTTCAAATTTAGAGAAAATAAGGTATCAGCAGACGAAGAAAGAAGAAGTTTCAAATAATGGATGCTCCGGATATTCGTATATTTACTCCATATCTCCCATTTTCGTAGCGGACATACTAATAATATGTGAATAATCAGCCCGATTCGAACGCGCAACCTCCAACCCTGAAATACGCATGCTAACCTCTCGATCACCAGACCGAAAATTTCATGAAAAATAATGCCCACATATAGGTGTTCTTCAGGGCTCATACTTGGGAAAACTTTTATTCACGACTTTTATAAATGATATAGTAAACGTCATTAAAAAAGCTACGATTTGTTATTTGCCAATGATTTGGTATACTTAAATATTTTGTTGTTTTATTGTCGCGTTGTAAAGGCTCTTAATTTATAATTAACACGTAAAAATAAAATAAATGATTTTAATATATTTCCGGAATGGATATTTTCACATTATAGAGATCTATATGCTTCTCTTTTGGAGTGAACATGGTAAAGAAGAAGTATATGTAATGCCATATATTACATAATTTACACGCTGGACTGATTGAAAATTTAACAATCTATATAATTTACATACCTGATACGTCAGGGTGGTATAAAACAAAATATTGAACCATAATATTTTAACGAGAACGCCATCACAAAGTTTTCACGTGCAGTGGAAAATTTTCCTTTCGAAAATATTATACAGAATTGAAATAAAGTTTTTGTAAATTTTACGTTGGTCCTCGTTACTCTGGAGATATTTTCAACTATCTTCATTGCGTCATAAACATCTCCTGTGCATTTTTATATTATTTTACAGAGTGCAATCTCTCTCTCTGACGATGATTCACAGGGTGTTTTATTTTAGTTTTTAACCACCATCGCTATAGATATTTTATCTGTTCCTTAGGTCAGTGGGTCATAAACTAGGGTTCGAGTAGTACCAAGCAAAGGCTTAACTAGTGATTCTGATATCAGTCAAAACGGACTATATCAGTAGCACATCAAGTATTGAGGCATACGCATAGGTGTATTGAAAATATCTGTTCTGAATGTGAAACATATGGATCACCATGATCTAAAGATAAATCTTACGTTACTGTGGCGTATATAAACTAAATTACATTCAGCCAGTGACGTAAATTATTGACAGTTAGTGCATAAATTCAGTGTAAAGTTTATTGCATATCGCTAACAAGTGTCACAAACATTCAAACAATAACAAACATCAAATTAACCCAATTAAAATACAGCTGATGCACCAAAGCGCAGTATCGCCAACATTCCGACAGCTCTTAAGAAGCGACGCATGGCCGAGCTCTCTCTCTTTTCTCCTGAGTTCGAATCAACACCTGCACCAGTTAAGAGTCCGCGCCGTTCGTCGTTTGTTCCTAATCTTATTGTACGCGTCTTTTTCCGTGAAACTTTAACTCTGTAAACGTATCACTTTTTAATAACTTTCTAATGTTTCAACAATAATACATAGTAACTTTAAAGATTGAGTGAGAGTGTTTCTTTGGACCGAATCAACCCCCATACTACACATCCCACATTACTTATTATAAATAGTATCTGATACTAGTTACCAAAGACGTAGCCAGCCGTTAAAGTGCCATATGGCCAGCCATCAAAAATTTGCCTTTTATAAGTGAGTATACGTGTGTATAAAAATGTGATCTAATTTTGACAAAGCTTATGATCGAGCACAACTATTCTTTATGTAAACACTCAGGATTGTTATCAAAGCAATGATACGGTATCATATTTTGATTATATTATCAATTATAGTTTGTCTTGCTATGTAGGCTAAAAGACTGATAAACTCAATTTGGTAAAAAAAAGCCTTAAATATCTAATTGTAAATGTAAATGTAAGAAAAATCATGCTAATCTAATCAACTAAAAATGCATTGTTTATTCTTACATACGACTATTTTTTAGCTAAAGCCATTATCAGTCTTATACTTTCCATAAATGATGGAATCAAAAGCAAAAACGGCATTGTCCACCGAAGAAATACCGCGAAAAATCAAAACAAATTAATGAAAAAAAAATAATCCTGTGATGCCATTTTACTTGAACATATTTAAAAGTTTTTTGTGAATACGTGAGTTTAAATTAACGTTTATAAATATTATATTATTGTAAAATGATTTTGACATTAATATCGTATGCGGAAAGAAAAAAGGATTTAACCCACACATCTTTTTTTACAAGATACACAATTAACGTATTTTAATGATATTAGCCCAAAGTCAAAATATTCAATAGATACGACATTAAAATGCACGAAGGCTAAAATTGGTATTTTATTTATTCAATCTGTATTAAATGAATAAACTATTTAAGAAAGGCCAGTAAATTTGATGTAGTGGACGTCGCTTTTCCTGGTTGCAAATTTAACAAGCTATTCTTTTTTCAAACTTCAAAACAAAATTTAGACACAAATTTGGCATTTGCAGCTAACATCTTTTTGATAGAAAGTGTATAAAGTTGTATACATTGTGATTATCGAATAACAGCTATTTTGAAAAAACTGAGGGTTACGTCTTTTTTTCTTCCATAGTCGATATGTTTAAGATGAATACATTACAAGTGACTTACGTTAACTATTCTGATGCGGACAGTGCATTTTTGCTTCTAACACGCTAATTTTTTTGCTTATGTCAATTTAATAAAATAAATATTTATTTTCAAGCATGTTATTAAAACATCCTGTGGTTTGAGAGTGCATTTTCTTGCATCCAATGAATTACATCAACACGATACATTCTCCAGAAAAGGTACTTTCCTACAAACAAGTTAAAACATGTTTATGACCATATGGAATGGAAGTCAACCAATCCCTACTGAGTTTCTTTGCGCTTCCACTTACTCGCGTGCATTCTAGTTTCTACAATATGGCACTAGTGTAAATATATCACTTGTTGCGTGCTTGATGTATTGAAGGTATTCACTTTGAAAATGGAGGATATAAACCAAGAAACATTACGTCTTAAGTATGATTAATACCAGAAATTAGGGCAACTCCACTTATAAATTACACAGTGTTTACATTTCTGTTATATATATATATACGGCATAATTATTTATAAAACTTGAGTCACTTTTCAGCACTTGTAAAACTTATTAATGATAATTAAAGCTTTTAAAATACTTGCTACAAATTTTTTAAGAACTTCATATTAGTTAGTCATTAAATTTGGTAAAAAGCGACCAATTTTATTAATAAACGTATAACTAGTTAAAACTTATTATAAATGGCAATATTTTTAATTAAGTGAAGTCATTATTTCAGGACTCGTAAAACTCGTGAATAAGTTAGCCACAGTTTATCAAATACTCAATCCAATCAGACTTCATGCTTGTTCACATTAGTTAATGACCCCTCTATTGTTACTTGTAACTTCATAATATTCAAAATCGATCACTTACTAATATATTGTACATATGGTACATAATCTAACCTCATTACAAACTGGTAATATTTTTAATAAAATGAAGACATTTTTCAATACTCGTAAGGCTTGTGAATGAATCACTCGTAGAGTATCAAATACTCATTGCAAATTTCATATGAATTTCTTGTTTGTTGTACTGTCTTCACTATTTTACAATGACTCGAAATAACACATAAATAGACGAAAATTGAAAAATATTATCAAATTCTTTTAATGCACAAGCTTAACCGTATTAAAAATAGAAACATATAAAATATTAAAATGAAGTCATTTATCAGGATTCGTAAGACTGGTGAATAAATTAGCCACAGATAATCAAATACTTACTCCGAATATCATAGAAACTTCATGCTTATTGTCGCTAGGCACTGAACTTTTCATTTTCAAGTTAAAATGACACGTATGAAATTAGAAAAATCTTATTAATAAAACTTAATGCAACCTCATTAAAACATTCATTCTCCACGGTAGCGTAGTTGGTAGCGTGCGCGACTATCAATCCGAGAAATGCGGACTCGATTCCCCATTTGTCGGATTTCAAATATAAAATGTAGGACCGGATGCCCATTACGTTGAGCAATTGTTTGAGAAACAATTCTCGTAAAAAATAATCTGTCAAGACGTCTTTACATTGCGGCAATCCATAAACTCCATAAGTGGATCTGCAAACTGTGTAGATCAATAGGCTCCACTTTGGGAGCAAACATGGTGTATATAAAAAAATTGAAACATTTAAAATAAGATTAAATCATTTGTGAGGATTCTTAAAACTCATGAAGACTTTCTGTACGTCCTATATGAACTCTGTCATAAATTGTGATACTAAATTATACAATGTAGAAACTAATATACGTAAAACATACAAGCTCATATATTATTCATAGATTATAAATGGCATTACAACATAATTATACACTTAAAAATATTAATAAAAGCTTCTGAAGTTTTTGATTCGTCAGGTAGCGAGTGATACTTATAAACCAACATAAAGTTATTTCTAAAATGGCTGCAAAAAGCTTAAAAATCATTCCGGAAATGCCTCGGTCTGCAATACGAGATCTTTGCATTTTATCAATAGATGGCATTTGATTGCATTTATAATAAAATACTCCACGACTGAGGAAAAAAACTACTGAATAAGCAAACCATTTCTAGGATAGACTGGCAAATTCATATCGTCTGCTGCTCTTTTCATGTTGAATACAGTAACTGTTATTTCTTGTTTTATATTGGGATGATAAATTGAATAAATGAACATAAATACATAAAATAATATGGCATCATTAAGTAGGGTTATGTCAATAACATAATAAATATAGTCAAGGATTACTCACCAACTAATGAACGTATGAAGTTAAATTCTAAATTATTTAAAACTGGTAAACTTCCATATGTGAGATCACTGTTA
>JAGVSQ010006610.1:0-16175 GCA_022683975.1 Rhyacophila evoluta | reverse complement strand
TAACGATTAAGTTATATATATATATGTTTCCGATGTTATTTAAAATAATTCATTGTTCATATTTTATTCCTCCGTTACATTATCTTCTTGTGTTCAGAGGTTGAATTATATAGCGCCGATTATGAATCCAGAGAAGACTAGCGCCTCTAAGATAAAGGAGACAAAATATATAATATCTATATAAAAGGTATGTCGATTGTCTTATAGAGACATTCCCGTAATTAGAAAATATGATAGTATATAATTCGTTGAGTGATTATTTTATTGTATGACCCATACACTGAATGACGTCCTGTCCGCTGTACAGTACGATGCTTACACCCTCAAATTAAGAACGTAGTATATGACTTCTGTTTTGTCACTAACTTGACTAAGTGTCATATGCAGATCTAAATAAGAACCAAGGCATACATTAGAAAGAACACAAACAGCACTCTCGATTTTTGGGCGATCATTTCGCATCTATAGTGCTTGTATTTGCAAAGTGTGCTTTATATGTTTTGATGGACTTAATTAAAATTAAAACGATAGTTTTTGTTATTTTAGTATTTTTTTCTTTCTTCTTCCATATACGCTCCCTAATTGGAGCATAGATACCACACGGCGGCTCCAAGAATCCCCGTCACCTGTCAGTATTCTAACATCCTCCCAGGCTACGTTTACATCCCGTAACTTCGCCAAATACATTGTTTAGATAACATTTTGCGGTTTTACAGAGCGCCAAAAACTGGTCGGCTTGAACTCTCTTAACGCATCCGCAATATGCGGCTGAGCCAGGTCCAACGTCGCAGTTTCATTTTATCAGTAATTAGTGGCCTTACAAACGAAGTCTCACCCCGTATCTCCAGAATCTTCCGCAGGCGTCTGTTCTCAAAGCGTATTATACGGTTGCTTTAGGACTTTTTCGGGTATCATGTTTCGCATCTATAAAGCAGCACTGTCAACATGCACGCATTGTACTGGCGGCGTTTGGTTTTTACCTTGTACAGTTTTCAGTCCCAGAAATTTTGCATGGAATTAAAGGTTGCTCCAGCTGTTCTAATTCGTATAGCGCGATCACTTAGCGAAGTGCCATCTCCCGCAATGTGTGCCCCTTGGTATCTAAAACTGTTGGCACTCTCGATGCTCTGTCCATCGTTGATCGAGGATAATCAGAATCTGGGCAGGCATGGTTGCACATAACGTTCGTCTTTTCCGCATTGATTTTTAAAGCGTCATCCAGCTATTCCTATTTGAATACCGAGCTCACTCTTATTACTATTACATGCAGGAAGAGAGATTTGTGAAATTAATCGTCATATGAATTACGCTTTTCCTAAACCTTTTTATGCATTCGGTATATTTAATATATCGATATCATCCCTAGACTTCAAAATTTGGCATAAAGATTTCTTGATATTTGGTTACAACACTCATTTATACTTTGTTGCCGTAAATATTATTGAATATTAGATATTTTTATCTTCATCCTGTTTCAAAAGCTGTTGATATAAAGCTGTATAATATGTTTTGCATCCGGTAATAATAATACTGATAGAAATATTGTTTCAATAATATAAAAGTATTATTATTTCTATCTTTATATCATTGAAAAAAAATCCTACCGATTTGATGTCCTATTTTGCAGAATTAGTATTTTTTATCCTGGTAAGGCTTATAAACAATCCACTTGGTATTTACCTTTATTTTCATCCATAGAATTAGAGTTGACAAGCAAGATCCCTTTTACGTAAAGTGACATCGGTTATTATATATTTTCATCGTAATAATACTTACCGGTCACCAAGGTTTAATGTGACTATCACATTTACTGAAATGCTGCCGTAGTTAACAAGATTATTCTATATGTTAGTTGATTTGAGATTCCAAAATATTTTCATATATATATTATATAAAAATACGATTATAGATACCACTCCAGAAAACTAAAATGCGCCTTAGTTATGTTATAGATCATTTACACCTTTGTGTTGCAACATGCACTAATGTATGCTTTGTTAAATCTTCACCACTGTGTTTACCAGATTTTACTTACGTTTATATTTTTAAGCTAATGACTATGGCTTCAAACCTAATTCATTCCTTCATAATCTATTTATTTACCAAATACAGTTAAATGAGTATGTCACAATAGTATACCAATACAAATTGATAACGCTATCGGAGATTCTTCGTACGGGCCGGCTAGTTAAAATTCGATTTAAATAAATTATTTAATTTCATATAAATCTCAATAAGAAAATGGCTAATTATGGCTGTTGTTTATTTTCAGAAGAAGAGTGGAATCCTGATGGAAAGAATAGGGGAGATGGTAAGTTCAATTAATTTTAATGTCTTCATTATGTGATTTATATTTCATTTATTTAGTTCTAACACCAACTTGAATTCGCACACTCAGATTAAAAGTTTTTTTCCTGCGTTATTCAATTCCAAAAAACCTTTTCTTTATTTTACTCGGAGAGTTTATTTAATTTTATTCAAGCTATTTGCTAAAATCATTTTGCTTCCAGATTGATTCTTATGAATAAACATTTATTATCTTATAGAAATATTAAAAAACGTTACCAATAATAGTTACTAAGTTACGTTAATAGTAATAATGACGGTGTCAGAATAATGATTTTTTTAAATTCGCTCAAAAAGTAACGTATGCTTCATAATTAGCATCCAATATCGTTCCCATGTAGCATAGCATTATGATACTTTTATAAAGTAATAATATAGCAAAATCAAAATTTGTGACCAAAATAATATAATTACCAAAAAAAGTTCTCATGTCCAGCTATTTTTGACAAAGTATCTTCATAAAAGTTTACAGGTTTATTGACATAGTTCTTCGGTACGTGTAGGAATGCATATATATTACTATATTATATATACACACATTTTCCAATAAGGCGACACTACCAAAGACTTGGAGTAGTTTTAAAAGTAATGATATAAATCAATGTATTATTATACTGGTTTTAACCGTTTGCGTTTACAATAGTGCACAAACACAGTAACGAAAAATATATGTTTAACTTCTTCAGATACAACGACTAAGCATTAATATAATAAATAATTATTGTTGAGCTAAGATTTTAAGCGAGAAAATTATGTAGTGAATAATCCAGATGGCTTCATAAAAAAATGAGAACTTTTAAAATACAAATGATAGTCATAGATCCTATCTGTTACCATCTTTATTGTGAATGTTAAATTAATACATATAGTTGAACCTCGATTATCTAAACTAATTGAAAATGATGATAGTGAAAATATTGAACTAATTGGAGATGAGGATAATCGAAGAAACAGTACTGGATTCCCATTGGGTTGAGTATTGGTCTGACAAACAATTCTCGTGAAAAACAATCTGTCAAGACGTCTTCACACTGTGGAGATCCACATACTCCTCTTTCGGGGTGGGTATCTTCACACTGTGTAGATCCATATGCTCCACATTGGGAGTGACATGGTAAAAAAAAATGTATACATGCATACATTATAACTTAGCTAAAATTAGCTTTTCTCTTAGAAGCCTCCAATACTTTTTCTATACTGGTTTTGTAGTCTGGTGTAGTATTTTCAAGTCTCCCCGGTTAGCGTAGTTGTGAGCGTGCGTGGCTAGTAATCCGGGAAATGCGGGTTCGATTCCCCATCTGGTCAGATTTTAAAAATCTGAAAATACAGGACTGGATGCCTATTGGGTTGAGCTAATTGTCTGACAAACGATTCTCGTGAAAAATAATCTGTCTAGACGTCTTCACATTGCGGAGATCCATAAACTCTAATTTCGAAGTGGATTTCTTCACACTATTTGGATCCATATCCCCAATTTGGGAGCGAACATAAAAAAAAGAAAAAAAATATATGTATCGCAAAAACAAATACTATCTCTCTCAAACACACCTAGCGGTTAATATCTTGTGAAAATATTTTTTTGACTCTCGCATTCTAATATCGATTTATGTCTAATTAGTACAGGTTTGTTATTATTTATGCAAACAGTTAATCACACACGTCGTCGCTTCAGGATTGGTTTATCGAATATCCACGGAGCGTGATTTGAAAACAACATGCATTTTCAATTAATTACATAGCTTATACATTATTTTATACTGTAATTCTATTCTCCTGTAATAAGCCTTTATGTATTTAACTGTATGCATATTGGATATGGAGCTAGTTAATACTCAAAAAACCCTTTAAAGTTGAACGTCAAAGGATCAATAGGTACTTGTTCATTATGAATTTTCATAGAGTTGGAAACTGTTATAAGAGGAAGTACTCTATCAACACGTTTTAGTTTCATGCTATCAAATTATTGGTCAGTCATGTTTCTAATTAATATTGACACTATTTTCGGAATTTTCGGAAACGGATTATAACATCAAAGCCATTCAATCAATTTATTACGTCTTTATTATCTCTTGACGCATATCAACATGCTTGCTACATAGTTGATAACAAATAAGTGTGAAATTATAAACGAATAAAAATATCATTCATTGTTATAATACCACATATAAATAAAGTGGATAATTAATTACTAGGAAACAGGACAAGAGAAATAAGCCGATTAAGAAATTGTACAGATTGGAATTTAGTCTGGAGTTGAATATGAATTATCGAGATTAATTACTTATGTTTTAAACCAAAAATAAATTAATTAATAAATTCGGAATAATTTTTCAAATAAGTAACATTTGTTAAATTAAACAAAATGTGCATTAGGCCTACTAACGATACCGCGTAACAAATGCACCTTGTACTGTTCGTCGAAGGTGGGGTGGAAAGAGTGCGCATTTCACAAGAAACGTATATTTCACAACTCTGTAAATCAAATTGTCTTTTACAACATATATTATGAATAAATGAAATGATGGTATGAAATGTCATAAGCTACAAATTAGACATGTAATGTTCTTCCTCAAAAGTAATCACTAACGGGATATTCACGAAAAACCATTTTGGTGACCTTCTACCCTGAGAAAAACCAATAACCTACACTCGGATCTTATTATTAACGTCTGATGTATTTACATAATAAATTAGATGAACTCAAAGATGAGGCTCTTGATAAATAATCTTTGAATAATAATATGATTGAAAAAGTGACCTTATTGGTCACTTTTTTAATGTCAATATTTTTTTCGGAATTCATGAATGAATGTACAATTGATCAAACCTCGGAATATACGCTACATATATTGATTGATGAATAATGTGATCTTGTATGAATGCTGGTCTGAGCCGTGGGAACATTTCCAACATTTATTATCCTCCGTGAGTATTATTTGAGGATCCTAGACATAACTATGATTAACATGTAACAATATAGGAATTTGAATTTTACCGCAGGATTTGAAAGTTTACGACGGTGTATTTGCATACAAGTGTTGATTATATCAAATGTTTTGACTGCATGCTATTAATTTAAAATCAAGTGGCAGTACTACATCAAAACTCTGTAATACTTTTAAGATACAAGATTGTTACGTCGCACACACTCATCATTTAAGTTTTTTTATATTTGTATTGAAACGTTGTATGTATTTATTACATTGACAACTACTTGATGGTGATACTAATTAAATATGCTTGTATTCAATTTGATGAGAATTATAATGCTACTAGTATAATGTATTGCTATAATTGTATCTTTATAAATATTTCACACCGTGCAGACAAAGTAAACATGATTTGTTTTATACATATTATGTATTTTCTTATAATTTTTATCGCTTTATGTTGTCTATAATATTATTGTTTAGGTAACAATTGATTGTGGAGTTTTGAATTAACTTACAGTTTTCGATTGGGCAATGGTGCGTGGGAGTTGTCACAAAAAAAATATTTGATGAAATGTCACGTCGATGAGTGTCTGGTACCGGTCGAATAAGCAGCCGCAAAATATTTGTGTGCCAGATTAAGCAAAATCATTCTACTAGTTATTTCAAAACGATTTTATTGTGGTTATGTTATTCAATATAGTAGTAACCCGAGATCGAATATGTAAAACAGCATTGAGACAGATGCCGGGTCAGTCTAGTCAACTAGTCAAAATATGATAAGTAATAATATACTATTTCGATAAGAACATTATGTGGATTATTACTACGTTTTTCTTTTGTTAACTTTCAATTTTTGTCATGTATTACGAAAATGACGAAATTTGCGAAAATAGCCCGTAATTGTATTTAAAATTATATCGTATGTGAATAAATTCAAATTAATGAAAAACGTGTATAATAATTTCAGTTCTCTCATTTTCAATCTCTATTATCATCATTTGGGTATGTCTGTGATGCCATGCGTGCTAATTTAAACCGACAACTTGAATGTTTTATAGAATTCTACTTTCAAAAGAAAGTTTATACAAAGCACTGAAACTTTAAAGACGTGAAACTTTCGGTGTAATTATTTAATCATTATCGCTTGCCAGACACGATCAACTCTAATTTTTTAAAAAAATTCATATTTATTATAAAAATGATGATTAAATTAATTCATTTCCGTATTAATTTTTAATCATGTTCACTTCAGATATGTAACCGTCTAACCTAGGGTTTCCCAATTTTTTTCTGCAATGGAACACTTTCCGAATATTTTAACGGAACACTTGGCTTTTTTTTATACCATGTTCGCTCCCAACGTGGAGCATATGGATCCACACAGCGTGAAGAAATCCACTCCGAAAGTAGAGTATATGAATCTTCGCAATGTGAAGACGTCTTGACAGATTATTTTTCACGAGAATCGTTTGTCAGACAATTACTCAAGCCAATGGGCATCCAGTCCTGCATTTTCAGATTTTTTCAATCCGACCAGATGAGGAATTGAACCCGCATTCTCCGGATTGCTAGGCGCGCATGCTACCAACTACGCTAACCGGGGAGACGAAAGCTTTTTTAGGTTGCGTAAATCTTACTATTAGAAAGATTTTTAAATGTGTTGCAGTGTATAAAACCTTTTCAAACTGTCGCGGAACATCTATTTAGGTTCATAGTTTGGGAAACCCTGGTTTAACCCATTAAGCAATACTTGGATTTATATGTACCTGCCGGACTTGAACCTGTGACCTCCGGTGGCAAATCGCGGGCGCTTACCAACTTGGCCGTCAAGGTGACATGTTGTGTACATTAAACGTCGTTGAAATATAGATAGTATTATATTCGCCGAAAGTGTAGTATGTATATATATGTATCTCCGCAATGTGAAGACATGTATTGACATATTATTTTTCACGAGACTTGGTTGTCAAACAATTGCTTAACCCATATATATTTATATTATATTTCCCATTTATAACGCATAGTCTGCGTTATATTTTACCTACCAAATGTGTAATATTATATCAGGTAATTTAGAACGCACATGTCGTTTTCATTATTATTTTAATTCTATTTCTTGTTGATTTACGCCTGCGGCAAATTTATTTTTCATTTTCAAAAATAGTGTGAAAATTAAAAATTATAATCGATCTATAAAACGGTTAAACGCTGTTAAATATATTGTTGATCTATGTTGTTATGCCACGCAAAATATTTGATTTTCATGATGTATATTTTTTGTATATTGGCTCAATGAACTGGATGAATGTAGATTCTTAAAAATTTTCCGACCGGCACATATTGCGCAAAGTTTATACGCCAAATACCGGCGATATTTGATAAAAATCGGTACATTCTCCAGTATAAAAACAATATAACTCTTGAACCTATTAACATATTTCACCCGACCTTTCAGACCATACTAACTATATAATGGTGCATCACTATTTAAGTATGTAAATTATTATAATATTCTCAATGCTACTGAAACGATTGGTCGTAAATATAAAACTCATGTGACGAGGTGGAGATCACATACTTTCTTACTATTCAACCATCATTTGAGTAATTTATGACGTACACTTTATATTATGTTAAGTGTGTCATTAATTGTACTTTGTAACATAAGAATTATTTGAAATATGCTTAAACATGAAACAAAAAAATCAACGATATAAAATATAAAAAAAAAAAAAATCGAAAAAAAGTCAATAACTCTGTGCAGCTTCCAACAAAGGAAATTACAGTAAGAATTGAATTGGGAATGTATTAATCTGAGTTTTCCTTGCAATTTTCGGGCAACACAATCTGCGAGTATTGCAATCTAAAATCGTTGTCTATTCCCTCTTATCCGTTTAGACACACGGTTCAATTGTATTACCATGCTTTGTTAATTAATCATCTAGCTAGAGCGAGTTATTGTAATTGAGGAGATAACAAAGGAATGAAGGTTTGCGCCTGGTTTTAATGGATAATTATGTCGTTATCATCAAGAGTAAGTAATAGTTATTATTTTTACATACTAATGTATGCGTTTGTCATTCAATGTCTATTTTGATTGTAAACAATTATTACTATCATAATGTGGATACACTTACACTACTTACTTACGTAATAGGTAATTACCGGAACCGCATAAAGATGGTATGGTCATTTTGGGTCTCTGTGACCCTCTGGAGGCGACAGAGACCCTCAGGGGGGGGGGGGGTACAGACTAAAAATGACATTTTGGGGTGGCATACCAAACTCTAGGGAAGCACAGACGGAATAAAATTCTAAGTGAACATATATTACGCGAGCTAAAACAACGGGAAACCGTACCTTGTGAAGTAACTTATGTAATGTTATATCGCGGTTGCTAAAAAAATTCTCGATCAAATATTGGAAACAAGGAATGCACAGATTTTTTAACTCAAATAGAGGCTACGGCCCAAAAGAGGTGGAGAATCGCTGATATACAAAATTATATCCCTACTCTGCAAGAAATGGTCTCTTCCAATCATTTTTATTGTTCTTTCATAATTATTATCGTTTTTCAATGAAACGATAATCGTTAAGAAAGTCTTCAGTAACTGATAAATAAAATAAAACCATTAAATAATCTAAATGTATATACTATAATTTCAGAGACTGAATTATTTTATACCGTTTGTTTTGTATCAACAAACCGATGGCATCTTTATCGGGGGGTAACATGCGTCGTTACTTAGAACCTCTACGCGGGTTGAGATAACATAAATACGAATACATTTTTTGGGAAACATTTATGAAATTTACGATAACGTGCAGTAAACACGTGGAAATATGCCACAATTTTTAACTGAGTACGTGTTATCATATCATATTTTAAACATCAAAATTTGTTGATGTCTTTTGTTAGATTTTAGTTTAATTTATACACACCTTTTTAAATGTTTACAGGTTGTTCAAGTTTTATGAGTTGTTTATTAATGTTGATAAAGTACAAGGATAACTTAAGTCAACTGATGATTCTATCAATATTATCTTGAATCTTTATTGATAATATTTTGATAAACATATAGGCCCGTGATCACCACAAGATCGTAACGTAAAACATGAATCCCACCGAAGAAATTTGTTTTTTAAATATCTAAGGTTATTTTTAAAAAATTAATTCAAAATTAAATATCTATGTATTCTATAATATATACATAATAAAAAAATATTCTCAAACTGTTACTATCGTCCAGACTGTATCTTTGTTATTACGTATGTCATTACGGTAATTTATAACTTATAATTAATATTAATAACTAAGTTATAACTTAACCTTTCTATATACAATTAATATATTGTCATTGAAATAAACGATATTTGTTGTTGCTTTACTGGCGATTACAGCTTGATATGTCCTTTCAAT
Organism: Rhyacophila evoluta; assembly: GCA_022683975.1. Taxonomy (NCBI): domain Eukaryota; kingdom Metazoa; phylum Arthropoda; class Insecta; order Trichoptera; family Rhyacophilidae; genus Rhyacophila; species Rhyacophila evoluta. The sequence goes on along the minus strand of JAGVSQ010006610.1, from coordinate 6,476 downwards.
TTCATATAACCTACAAATATTTTAGAATAAACTGTCATCATTTTGTTAATTGCTACTTACGCTAAGTAACTTACACGCGAAATAAAATTAACATTAGATTTATTTATATAGCATATTATATTGATTCACATGCTCCGATTGAAAGATTTGCCTAACAGCAAGCAATTTACACCGTTGTGATGATTTAACATGGGTTGTTGAGTCCGTGTACTTGTGCCGGTTTCACCAGATGATGCCTGGGATGAATTGAGGATCAATTATAACTAAACAATTTATATAAAAGAATACGTATAACGACCAGGCATGAATTTTAAATTAAATTTTTGCGACATCTACACCCATTCTCCTTCATCTAGTCTTTGGGCAGCCCTGATTTTATTTGTTGAGAACAAATTGCGTTTTTCATAATATTGAAATACTTGGTTATTTTATTTTGACGTCTCTATAAATATTTATTAATGAACGTATTTAAATATAAACAGACAAGTAGTATGCATTATTCTTTCCTATCTTTATCTACATGTCTCCTCGCTAGTCGAGAAGTTAGTAGGCGCGCTTCGGAGGAATTTCAAAAAAGTCTCAAAATACAGGACTGGATGCTTATTGGGTTTAGTAATTGCCTGATAACCAATTCTCGTGACAAATAATCTGTCAATATATTTTTTCATATTACGGAAATCCATATGTTCCACTTTCGGAGCAGACATCATCACACTGTGTAGATAATTATGCAACGACTCCAGAACGGACACGGTACAAAAATGACTTGTTTTAATTGGTGTTATCCGGATGTTGACGCGTGGGCTAGATCAAACTTCTTACACGTGTAAGGCCGCGTCCAGGCTGGGCCAAAAACAAGCGAACGAAGGCTTAAAACAGTACACAATAAGCCTTCGTTCGCTTATTCATTGCTCAACCTGGACGCACCCTAAGTAATCTTTTTATAAGTGAAAACAATATTCGTAGTTAGCCTAAAATATCGGACGAGTTGATACTGTTGATTATTTATCTACATAAATTGTAAAACATATGTACATTTTTTTTTTGCTTAGGGTTTGTACAATTGATGGACGTGTATTTTAAATTGTACCGACTGGTTCGAGGGAAATTGAAGTATGTAGCGCTCACAACGAGTGAAGATTACAATTTTAATCAATTTAATTGGCCATGCGTAGGCCTCGCATTGCGCGACATCTTCTTTATTGACCGCAAATGCGAAGTAATTTATCATTTCCATAAAGCCACAAGTTATAATAAATTCTAACATATACCAGAAGTGGTCAACTTGACAGAGCGACGTAGCAAATATTTCAAATCGAAAATTTCGACAGCCATGCTAGTTTGTTCTCCCGCGTAGCCTAGAGCTTCTAGTAGAGATACTTCATTTCACTACTTCTCGTCTTCACCACGTTGAGATACATTTAATGGTTCATTTTCGGAGTAGACATGGTTAAAAAATGGCAGATAGCATTGTCAATATATCTGTATAAATGTACTGTTTCAGTTATTTGGCACCATTTTTACGCCATATATACCATGCCTTATATATATCCACAGATACCTGCAACTACCTAATTAATGACATTTGTCGTTTTTCTGAAAGCGGTGACTGCACTTTGCGTCTGGATTTTACTCTTTGTTTACATTTCAACGCGTAGTCTGGATAATCTCGCACTCCTAATCCAGATGACTAACAAACATATACATTTGATTACTTAAAATTTTTGAATAGACACTTTTATAGTGTAGCGTATCCAGACAAACAAAAATAAAGCGTAGTGTTTTTCATTGCAATCTTAACAATAAACTTATAATTATTCTTTTAAAACCACTATTAATGGCTTAGGGCAAAGCATGTAGTTTTTGTGTATTGATATTTCGAAAATCATGATTTCCATTTACAGTATCTTCAATCTTCATTGTTAAACGTATTGAATTCTTCCATAAATCTATTGTATTCGTGTGAATATCATTTAATATTCATTTATAAAATACCTACGAGAGATATGCATGTCATCAGAATATGCATTCACATTTGTCAGAAAGAGATAGATATATTTACTTCTTATACCTAAATCTAAATGGGAAATGTGTCATTTAAATCACCCAGTGTATACTAGTTAGCAACGTTAGATTTTGATGTAATTAATATAAAAATACCAACGGAATTGACACAAAATATTATTTTTATATTAAATATTGTTCATAATAATATTATAAAACATTAAGAGTTTTCTATCTCGGGGGTTTGTTCTAAATTCACGTGTAAATTTACGTCAATTTCAATACAGCCGCGTTAGTTGAATGTTTTGGTGCGTGACAGATCTGTTTAACGCAAGGCCGATTCGTTACATGAACAGTTACAGTAAGCTAGCCGCCATAATAATAGGTGGGCACGGGGGAAATGTATCTTTCAAATGATATGAACTATAAAATAACGTTTGGTAACTTCGCTCTATGTACATTATAACTAACGAATAGGCACCGCAGTAACACACTAACGTTTTCAATCTAAATTTTTGTTCCTATTACAAAAGTTTAATAATGGTTAACATACCATTCGCTGGATATTAATATTCTATATCTCTTTTGATAATATCGCTTGTTTACAATAAAGTTTGTTCCTAAACATGTTGATGACAGTGAAATATCTAGTATACGTTTTACCATAGAAAACATGGCCGTGATAATGAATATCACTAAATTTTCTCTGGTGATTTATTTACAGTTTTGATCCCTGTATCTATATCGCGGATGGTTAACCTAGTTGCAGAAGTATACCGGTGGCTTAACTGAAAACCAGCCAACTCCATTTGTGTAAAATGTTCAGGAACAACAGACAACTTTGATGAATGTGTTGACTGGCGTGTACGGGTGATTTTACGTATTTCAAAAATTTTGTGAATTTTATCCGATAGAAAAATTAAAGCTGAATAAAACGGCATCAAAATGGTCGGGTTTTCAACCATGGATGGAATGAGTTTTTTGCAGATCAAGCCATCGATATCATAATGCATATCATATTTGAAAAAATAAATATATGAAAACATTATTACTATTATTTATTTATTATTGTTATTACTCAGGAAGTTGAAAATTGTGATATATGTAATTAGGCGCATATTTATTTTCGTGATATATATTTATATAATAATCGAGGACTTGATACCCCATGTTATAAACCATTATAAAAAGCGTTTTGAGTTATACTGTCAATAAACACCATGCAGACATCAAAACAACGAACAATTCTCAAAAATATCACATTTATTAAATAATACGTATGAAAAATACTCATGTAAATAGTAAAATATGATCGACATGAAGTGTATACAATTAACAACATTCAAGATATTTTGACTGCACAGAGGAGCGAATTTAATATCAATCTATTTTTTTATTCAAGTTATTTTCGGCGTTTTTGTGCTATGATAGGTGGATATCTACAGCATAGGTTCTCAAATTAGGCGATAGTGGGCTCAGAAGCAGAAAGGGGCACTTAGGCGCTCTAAAGAGGGCGTTCAGGAATTTGGTGGACACTGGCTTCTTTTAGGAGAAATTTATAATTGTATTAAGCGAGCTAAAAACGAGAACATTTTGTAAGCATTTGGGAGGCGTTGGCTTCTATTACGAGACCATAATTTTTGTAAGGAACTAAAAGTTTTTAGCTAGCGTGAGAGCTAAAACAAAAAGAGAAAGGGGCAGTGAGTAATTTTGAGTATTTTTTTCATCGAAAAGGGGGTAGTATGCCAAAAAAGGTTCGGAATCTATGATCTACAGTGATATCACAATACTTATATGTTAAATCAGTATTTCTTGTGTATTCTAATCGGATAAATTGTTAACATATTGCTTTGGCCTCAGGGAATAATGTGAAATCGTATGTGGAAAACGTGATTGACAGACAGTTTTCATTTCCTCGCCTATGCCGGTTGACGGAAGCGAGTAAACAGCAAGAAGACGTTTAACGTCTGGGAAGAGGATCGGTAGAAAAGTTCGTTGGGCAGGGAAGCGATTGACTCGCCCCACCCGCTCGGCCTAAGTTCAAAAATATCCGTGCATCACAGAGAAACTATTTCGGGCAAGTGTAGTGTCAGCAGCAATGTTGTGTGTGTTGTGTGCTTCTAACCTTATTAAAATACTGGCGCTCAATGTTACATGTCACATCGTACGGTGCCTTGTCTTTTCCTTGTTTAATAAACGCGCATGCTTCTTCGCCGAACGTGTTTCTTGTTTTTCACACCCGTTTTTACAAATGGATACTTTGTCTCGATAATATTCTGTATTGACGTACTGTCCTAAATAAAACAAGTTGGATGTTATCTTCATCCGATATTTTTTTATCAGTAAACGGTGAGGGTCTTTTAAGAGTGGATACATATATATATATTACCAGTGACTTAAAATTGTTTGCGGATAAGGATATCAGTGAAAGTAATACAGATAAGATAACGTATATATTCATATATATGATTACTATACGAATCGATAAGGAGTATTGTGTGAAGTGTTACTTGTGCAAGTTGACAGTGAATTCCACTTATTGACAATCGAACATTTATCTGTCATTCAAAGGGTAAACAAACATGTACTATCTTTTAAGGTGTGTTTATCGATAATGTTTAAAAACTGCTCCAACCGCACATCTATCTGCATTGGCTCTAAACCATCGCTCGTACGCTGCCGGTAGCTCGTGGAATATTTATTGTAGCTCCCGTAAGAAACATTTTTTCTTCTATGAACAATATCTAATAACTCTCAATATATCATATGAGCACACTGTAATTGTGTCTATGCCTCAAATGGTGAGATTTGCAACATAATTTAACATTCTAATAGTATCTCCCAAGCTAAATTTGTGTTTGGAGGCCACTGGTCCACAAGGTTTTTTTTATCAGTGATTGATGTAAGATATCAATTTTATCAATATCTCTTAAACGCATTAATTATAGCGATTTTTTTGATACCCCGTACTTTTGTAAGTGTGAGTATTTGTACAAAACATAACTAAACTGACGTAAAAGTTACGCACGGTTGTATGTAGGTGGTCTATGCGCATAATATTTTCACACACATGTAATACACAGACAAATTCTCTAATAAAAAGCTTATAATAGCTCAATGGCATAGACTATTTTTTTATGATTCAACGTTTCCTTAGATTATTTTATTCAACAGTGGAAGACAAAAATACCATCGACATCGTTGACCCAATGACTAGATGAGAGATCTCCGTATTTTATTTATTTTTATTGATCCATGATTTTATCATCATATACATTCATTCATTTCTGTAAAAATATTTTTCGCCATATATTAAAACACGTTCAGTATGATGAAATAATTACAAAAATGTGTAATTTCTCAAGTAAGTACGTTATACGTATACATGTATGTACAGTATAGGTGATTAAATATGTTGTTTTTGAAAAAAATATTCTTTTAATTATTCATAAGGGCTATCGTGGTAAATAAACTCTGCAACCTTATTATCGACAGGAAGACATTGTTACTGGTTAATTCGTTTACTTTATGGTTTGCACAGACACTGTGTATAAATTTACGGTATATATGCTACTTTAAACATTTACAGTACGTTTCAGCTTTTAAGAAACCCAGTTTTATTATTAGTGACACGATGTCTAGAAACGTAATATTCGTTTGTGTGGATAAAAATCTGTATCTTTCATACGAAAAAAAATCAACGTGTTTATTATAATAGTATATACAACGAGTAAAAAGAAGTGAACAAAGAGAGGCTTCCATATAAAAAAATTGGCTTACCTTTAGCGCGATAATTTGTAAAAATGTAGTTTCTTTCAAAGCGAAGTCGCTCTTTTCAATTTATATTATTTTTTTACTTTCTAGTTTTCTCCATTTTAAGCCCAATTTTATAATTATATGCTACAATGCAGTTTTTTTCGCCGTATTTTTTTATCAACAATGTGAAAATTATGAATGTATCACGCTCTTTCAAAGTTATCAGTATTTTTTATTGCACTTCCGTTTATTTTTTCGTGATGAAAAAGAAGACGATCAATCGGAAATATACGTGTGCTAACAGATAACCCGGTTACTTGTGAATTTTTTTTTTGTCATTTTACGGAACTACTACTTTTCTACTGTTCCTGTAAATATTTTTATAAATGAGCAATAATTTCTTTAGACTGACGATGGGGTGGTATTCCACGACCTAATTAAGTATCTTGTGATATAGTTCAAAATAATACTTCTAGATAGATTTTATGATTATTTTTAAAACATGAAAAATAAATTAAAATTTTGGAACACACTGAGCATGTAGTGCATTTTGAAGGTTGGTTAGAAGGCGACTGAATCAAACCGAAATTAATGTCGTCATTCGTGTGAAAGCCATTCGGACAAATGTTCGTCCTAAGCAGAAACAAAAAGTATATTTATGTTCTAAATTATTTGAAACTAGTAAACTTCCATATGTGAGATCACTGTTAGCGACC
>JAGVSQ010006609.1:0-16175 GCA_022683975.1 Rhyacophila evoluta | reverse complement strand
TGTAGTGACGTAGAGAAGAATTGTGGACAAACGAACGAACGAACATACATATTTTTACTTTTATATATTAGATTTAATGACCGGTCTTTACAGCGATATTTAATTTTCTACGATTAAATATTGTTGTTAAAAATCACACAATATCTATTGGTTTAATGATTCTCAATTAACGACAAATATTTTACTTACACAATTAAATTAATAGTATAGCTTATTAGAAATTAACAAACTTGCATTCAACGTTTCAATTCTTGCTATAAAATAAATGAACCCCACAATTTTCATGCCTAATATATTATAAATAGCAATAGAAATGACAACACAATTAATAAAGAGTGTAAAGTTTCTTTGTTTAAATGTGTAAAAATTTTACTTCCTTCTAGAATTTATTATTTCTCCTTTTTTTATTATACCATGTTCACTCCCAACATGGAGTATATGGATTTACACAGTGTGAATTATCTATTTTGAAATAGGAGTATATGGACCTCCGCAGTGTAAAGACGTCTTGAAAAATTATTTTTCACAAGATTTGTTTGTCAGCCAATTACTCAACCCAATTAGCATTCATCCTGCATTTTCGGATTTTTAAAAACTCGACAGATGGGGAATCGAACCTGCATTACCCGGATTGCTAGGCACACAAGCTACTAACTAAGCTACCGGGGAGACGTTTTTTTCCAACAGGAATAAAAGAAATACTGTTGAAATTCTTTTACAAAACATACATTTACATACTTAAGGATATACCATACATTTTTCAATTCTTTGCAACAAATATTATTTCAACATTAACGATAATCCGCAAACCGGATAAGCCGCACCCGGATTATCGAGAGTACGCTTTACATTTTTGTTACCCGAGTTTCGTCTTTCAATATATTCAAGCCAGGGGTTCACTTGCTCATTTTTCGTTTCCACAGAATCTGAAAATATCGATTGTTTCGCATTGAAGTTTTAAAATTTCAAATAGTTTAATGTCCAAAATATATAACTTCAATAAAATACCATGGTGAATAGAATCAACATTTACTAAAATTATACATCTCGTCGGTGGAATAAATATATTCAATCATAAATTTACTTATTAATTCGATTTGTCGATAACTATTTCGGGTGACACCATCATGAAATATGTCAACGTTAGTTCTGACTACTACAAGTTTTAAATGTAAAAAAAAACTAATTTGAGTGTACAAATATAATTTGATATAATTATTCATTTATGAAATACTTTTTTGTGTAGGTGTTAGAAGTACAGTATTCTTTTAAAAAACTGTGAAGTTCTCAACTTGCACGGAAGACTTAACAAAAAATATTCTAATCGCTACAACAAATATAAGTATATAAAAAATTGGAAGCAATGAAGCAACTACTAGCCACACTATTATTAATGACAGTCATGTGCGATGGATACGTCCCAATTCCGGACGAATCTTTTATGAATATGGTAAGTAAACATTTGTAATCATTTCAGTGCGATTACCGTATATTTTCATTGTTATTTTTTGAAGTAATTTAAATAAACTATCCGATAACGGATAATAATGCAATAAAGATTTCCAGTTCATAAAGTGCGGAAACGGACTACAGGCCAGGAAGGACACCCAATGCAACTTGCATTGATTACATAATTTGAAAATGTGGTATAAAAAAGCTTAACGTTGTCGTTACTTGTTCACTTTCCAGAGGTGCATTCACTTACTAACAATCTAGGAAGATAAGTATAATATTGTAAATCGGAACCAAAGCATCATAGTAAACATTATTATCAATCGTGTAAAAAAACTCATAACATATAACAGCAATTTCATGGACCATTTGCAATAACAGCTACAGTATACTGCAATATATCCTCAACTAATTCTTAGTTAAATTGCCCTCCACCATATCTCAACATATCATTACTGCAATAGCACGCATAGAATCTTAAAATAATATGTTATTTATGTGTGTACTATAGACATTTTATTTCATGTAGGTTTAGTACAGTGCTTCCCAAACCTTTTCATGCCACATTCCCCTAAATTAGATAACAATAATCTTGACCCCGAAAAATAAAAAACTCTATATAACATTCAATGAGTTCAGAATAAAAAAATCAACGAGCAAAAAAATCGCGGCCCCCCACAGAAATCCCCCAGTTCAGGAAGCTCTTGCTTAGTACACAGTGCGGTAAAAATAATAAAAATTATAGCAAAAGTAAGCTGCTCTCAATTTTAGTCATTATTTCAATATTTATAGGCACGGTCGATCGAGAAATACGCAACTTATAATACATGGGCGTGGGTCATTAATTTATTTATAGTATATGTATCCCAATTTTCAGCCCGAGTTGGTAACCAGAGTCGGAGAAACAAAATATTCAGTACTTGAGCACACGATCCGCACATCAGACGGGTACATGCTCGGAGTGCATCATTTGAGGTCTCAAAACAAGCGGGAATCGAATTTTCCTCCTATATTAATCATGCACGGAATCTTGGGATCATCAGAAGACTATGTGAGGATGGGCCCGAATAAAAGTCTACGTAATTATATTTATAATTATTCTACCAATAGCAAATGCTGAACTATCTGGAAAAAATACTTCTATATAGTTATATTTAGTGAATTAATTTGTACAATATATAAACAAGTCAAGTGTAGTTTTCTGTCTGGTTTGACATTTTCATAACGAAATATACACAAATGCGTTATATTAAAAAATATTAACTATTGGTTATGGTTGTATCCAATAAAACTATGATTAAGTACTTGACAAATGAATAGTTTTCGTCGTTTATTGAAATTTCTTTTAATAGTGATGATTCGTTTTAAATATAGAATTATACATTGGTTTATTCCAGCAATACTACTGGCTGAATCTGGATATGACGTGTGGCTTGGAAATCTACGAGGGAATATCTACACGCATCATATCAAATGGACAAAAATGAATCCAGAATTTTGGGATTACAGGTAGTTTTTTTTTATTATATTATTGTATTAACCGACTGATCAGTCACAATATTGAATAACAATGAGTTCAGTTGAAATGAATAAATTATTCTGTACGCGCTCTTCAAGGATACTTTTTAATGAAATCCAATTCAAGGACCGCGTATTCTGGAATCTTAATAATATTATATTATAACAAAGAATGACTCCCGGTAGCGTAGTTGGTAGCGTGCGCGCCTAGCGATCCGGGGAATGAGGGTTCGATTCCCCATCTGTCGGATTTAGAAAAATCCGAAAATGCAGGACTGGATGCCCATTGGGTTGAGTTATAGTCATACAAACAATTCTCGTGAAAAATAATCTGTCAAAACGTTTTCACATTGCGGAGATTCATAGACTCCTCTTTCGGGGTGGGTATCTTAACACAGTGTAGAATCTACACTGTAGATCCATATGCTCCATGTTGGGAGCGAACATGGTATATAAAAAAAGAACAAAATACTCGTGTACCATCCTCAAATTACTAGACACACAACAGATAAGAGAAAAAATTGGACATTATGTGTGTAGTTGACCAAACTTAATCGTCAATCTTCGTGCGTTTCTATATCCTTAAATAACTAAAATAAATATTAAAAAAGTTTGATCAATGTTAATTGAAATCCAAAGTTTCGACGAGCATGGCAAATACGACGTGCCAGCGATGATAGACTTGGTCCTCGCCGAGACCAGAGCCCCGCGCATTCACTTTGTGGGCTACTCTTTGGGCGCATGCAGTTTCATCGTTGCCTGTAACAATCGACCCGATCTTACGTCAAAGATCGTCTCTTTTGTGGCAATGGCTCCAGCGATAAACCTTGCAGCGAGACTCAAACCAACAGTGCGGGATTTGTTTAAGTATCGTATTCCGGTAAGAATATTTTATTATTATTATAAAAAGTTAGACAATTAATTATTATTTCTGATAAAAAAACATTGTATCCTTTTTTAACAAATTATCTTCCTTATAAATTGAGCGTGACACAAAAAATAACACGAAATATAGTCGATGGCATCTTTAGCTGATATCACGAACAACGATATGTCATTCTTCAAAACATTCAAATTTGAGCATTATAGTAGGTATAAGAATGGAATGAACATAAAAAAACCACATAAACATTCATTAAAGGACCTTCAGCCTATGGGTTAATAGTGCGTTGCATACACGACTGATTGAATGGTAAGACTAGTGTACCAGCCAATATGCACCATAAATGCAATTTCAAGTTGCTTGGATGTGTTATGAAAATGCTACATATTTACCGTCGACGTTGTCTGCAATATAAAGAATAATTTATGGCGATCGTTAGAATAAAATATATTATCTAATTAATATCGTTTGTTTCAGAGATATCTACACGCTGCTGGATTAGAGCAAGCATCTGCAGGTGTGAACGTTCAGTCATTGGTAACAGCGACACTTTGTTCCGAAAAGTCTGTCGAAAATCCATGCTACAAATTTATATCTTCGATAGTAGGACCAGACGAACAACAATTCGATTGGGTAAATATTTGGAATATATATATAAATTCGTTTTCAATTCCACCTATTAATTAATACCAGAAACTCGAGTCTTTTTTTATCGTTTTTTCATCTTTATTTCATCATAATAATCATTATAAGCTTAAAATAGCATTTCCCTGGAATATTTAAAAATTTGCTTTTAAAAAATAAAATATACATCAATTTCATTTCATGTCTAATAATAAAGAAAGTATACACTATCTAGCTTGATTTTGAATAAGCCGTATATTATATCATATAAGGAATAGAAATATCAAACCACGTCCAATTTCATTTAAATAAATGACGAAATTGTATGAATTGCTTGTTTGATTCCTCAATTTAAACACAAAATGACTGCGCAAAAAAAAAAGATTAAGACTTCAAAACGAAAATTTAGGCATTGCCTTAACAGTGGCTTGTTTTCTGGGAGTGAAATTAACAACAATTCATTTCGCTTGAACAAATATACAATAGTATTGTGCTTGTGAATAATTTCAGGATAAGAGTAAAGTGATACTTGCGCGTTTACCACCTACCAGTTTAAGAACCATCACCCACTATGGCCAAATATTGATGTCAGGTAATAATAGAAATCTTGAATAATAACTACAATATGAGAAAACAGTAGTGTAAAAATATTGTTCAGATAGAGATAGCGACAATAAAATCCAGTCCATATTCCGTATTCGAATCAAGAATTTTTAATAAAACATTTGTTTTTTTTTTATCATTTATCACTATAACTGTATTCCAAATACAAATGTTTACAAAACCCTCGTTTTGCTCACTCTATTTAATTTAAGCAGGGACTCGGCAAGCCAGCATTAATTTGATGAGAGATTCAAATACTCACTATTCACTATGAAGTACAATTAAAAGAAAGAGAAGAGCAGTATCAGATCACCTAGTATAGTTTCCTTTATAACCACGACAAATAAAATTCTCTTCACTATCACCCATCTAGAATTTAAATATAAATAGCTAAAAAGTTGTTTTTGGTTTAGCTAAACTGACGAAATACGACTGGGGCAAAGAAGAAAACGTGAAGAAATACGGGCAACCGTTTCCAAAAGCGTACAATTTCTCAGCCATCGACATTCCCACACACATTTTCTATGGATTGAATGATATGCTCATCAGTCCTGCGGTAAGTTGATTAAGATATAAAGAATATTATATGTAATGCAAATATATTGTCAATTCCCAATAAAATAAAATAAACATAGTAAGATAACATAAGTGAGACACAAAAACAGACATTTGTTGATATAACAACTGCAGTGTGTTTGCTGTGTGTTATCCAAAACAATTCCAACGTTGTGCACAAATACCAACTGTAAATCGTGCAAAAGTCAAAGTGCGGTTTCGCACAACGTGATTCGTTATCAAAATGAAGTTCCATTTATTCTACCGAGAAATCAATATACAATATAATATTGCAGATTACGACAGTCTTTTCGAGCATTTTCAGAATGTGTACAAATTAAAAGATAAATAATTATTTAAGTTCAGTACAATATTTAAACAAATCCGTTGACAGTAAACGGTGTTTTTCTAGTGATATCCACAGAAAAGAGATCCATGATACTAATATCTACATTGTAATTGACCTCCGATATTATATTTGATCTATTTCTACTCGAATATCAAGTATGAAAAACTGATAAGGCGGCCATCATTGTATTCAAGCGTTTCATAATAATTTACATCTTTTGCAGGTAGTGAACAGATTTGCCACAGATTTGATGAAAACCAATCCAATGGTGACAATCAAACCGATCAATTACGCCCAATTCAACCACTTAGATTTTATGTACGCCAAAGACATTCACAATTTAGTCAACAAACGAGTCAAGAAGGCGCTTGACAAATATTCCAGTGCTGAGTATACTCGGGCTTATAATTTATCGAACACATACTCCAAAAATTACCATAAAAATCCAAACATCGAATTTACAAAAAGACCTAGCGAAAACAAATGACAAATTTCTTATTTTCTCTGTCCGAATAATTTTTAATTTAAATAATAATTGAAGAGGTGTCGGATTCACATGTTCAATAGTACCTAAATAATTATAATAGACCTAAATACAAACGCGGAATATATAAATTCACAACTATAATAAGAACGTGCTAAAATATTACTTAAATATTAATTAATATTTTCGTCTTTTATTATTTCGGTTTGTGGTGAGTTTATAATATAAATCAATGCTATTAAGCTAAAGCCAGACTAGTGACGTTACGGGTGAGACAATATTGCACTACAAAAACGCCACCAAAGAGATATATATGTTATCAACAAACAGTAGTTACCAACATGGGAAAATCAACAGAAAAAAATTACCAGGCTAACGTCAGCTTATTTTTTTCGCCTTTAGATTATTTTAATTAGTACATTGGATAAAATCACGGACAAGCTTTAAAGCTTTAAAACGTTTAATTATTGTTTTTACCACATAAGATAATATTAAGTAAACGAATTTACGATAACAGAACCAAAACGTAATATGGAAATCTCACGGTCCGTTCACAGTATTAAATTGTATTCAACATGTGTACATATTTTATGCATTGTACTGATCTTTGTTAGTATGCAAGGAAAGTGTATCAATTTTGATAATATTTATAAGTGTATTTATAAGCAATAAAATTAATAAAAAAAATATTGCATGTGTTATTTTCTTAAATAATAACACACACCTAATCAAAATCCTTCACAAAATATCCTTTATATAATAATATTGCATGTGACTTGAAGATTATATTATCTCAGATTTCGTGGTTATCTTACATCAGGAATCGCCAAAGTGGTCGATATAACTTTATTGAGGGGCCGATACAAAGATATTTAAAATATAATCTCAAAACACCATTATCTAAAATTTATTCATTTGTTAGTAAGAAAGTAACTATGTAGTATTTAAAATAAAACGTAAATAAGGTGTAAAATAATTTTTAAAATTGAAATCACAAAACACTCATTACCTCAAAACATTTTTTAGTAAGTGATTATGTATCATTGAAATAAAAATCTACCTATACTATAATTACGTAAATTAAGTATAAAATGTCTTAATATTAATTTATGTGTTGGTGTGAGCACTTCAATGTGTGCGCAGTGTCATGTGAGGACTTGTCATGCGTGCAGTTATCTATGTGTGCACTTGTCGTGTGAGCACTTGTCATGTACGCAGCTGTCATGCGTGCAGTTGTATATCGGTGTTAGGAAAAATATTTGAATAAACGCGACGAACAATATAATAACAGAAGTCACAAATGGGGCACCTGCTGGTAGCCTATTACCAAGGTTTTGCTACATTTCTTGAAGAAAAAGTTCTTGGTATAGTATTTTTCACTATGTGGTGCACAGAGCCCACCTGAGTCTAGATTTGCATAACGCTTTTCAATTGTGTAGCAAATCTATTAATAAAATTAGTGCCCAATCTCTTAAATCAAGACTATTTTCCAAACTTAATGAAAAAAATTACAAATTATCAAATCGATTATTTTTAGACACCGAAGTCAGGTGATTGTCTGAAGGTGCGTGTTTATTAAGCCTTGTTGAGTGACAAACTGCAAAATTTTAAGAACCGCATTTTTTGCATAACGGAGTTATTCGTAAAATTCAATGATGTTCAAACAAGGCTCTAAGGTGAAGAAGTCACAATTATTCAAGGTCGGAAAAATTTTTCAGGCTTCCGAGTTGAATTCAATTTAAAATTCTGAATTTAAAATCAATTTCCATCAAGGACCATCAGTCGAAAATATTAATGAATTCAATTTGTTAAAATCTCCATTGTTACATAAAGAACATTCACAAATAACAGATTTAAGAACACATACAAATCATCTTCAAAAATTGAACACAACTTTTTAGGCCGTATATTTCATTGTACATGAAACGCAATCTATAAAAATCTGAGATAATAAATGAAATTGTACCTAGTACTGCATAAGACAGATACCGTACGGAGAGGACTCGGTTGGGTGACCACTCATACTACACCGCATACGTTAGCGCTGGGATAAAACATACTAACAACAGTGGGGCAAGGAATCTGTTAAATAAGAAACCAATAAAGTTTTTTTTTAGTAAGAGTCTGTAGGTCAACAACACTCAAAGACAATCAGAAGACGCTCAAAAAAGATGCTTAGTAATAATTTGAAGTAGGTCAACTTTGAGCAATGCCATGTTTACAAGATAATTTACCCATATAAAGGAAATACAGATTAATTATACAAACCTATGATTAACTTACTCAACATATTATATTTAATATATATTACATAATATTATAATCATCACAATCTACGGCAATTTATTAGCACTGCATATAACTGGCGTTACAAGTAATCAGTTAAATGTGGACCTGAGTAATGAATCGAATGTCATTTAATACAGATTCTAAAACCTTTTCTAGCTGCAGCCCCCCTTACTATTAGACGTAGTCAAAGCGCCCAAATATTATATGTGTTTTTCTTAAACTAATTTTATTAGCGCATCAGAAAATTGTATGTCTACAATAATTGTTAACAACATCAACCAGAGCCAAAGTCGAAAACTGTTGAAATGTTATAAATTGCACCGTTCGCCTAACCACGAATGTTTTCAGCTTATACAAGGAAAAATAAACAAATACATAATATTACCCGGAATGAATATAATAATATAGTTCACGAAAAGAGCTCAGAGTTAAAACAGGGTTAGTTTCAAACAACGGAATTGAATGAAAAATGCTAGAAAACTACTGAAGAAGCCGAAAAGCGGCCAAGGGAACCGCACTCATATTACCCGAAAGACGTAACTACCAATAAAAAATAACATAACAATCTGCATCTTTTCGCCAGAGATGGGTGAGATCTAAACCATTCTGTATAGAGATAGGAAAATTGATAAAATATTATAAAACACGGTAACGCACGATATCACATCAAAAACGGAAAATTTTTACCTTTATATTTCGAGACACATCATCTAGAGTCTAGATTCTAGACACAATAAATAAAACAAAAAAAAAGTATACAGAGATAAACATCAGGTTTGATGTTTGACATGACATGTGTAATATGACAGAATTGAAAATATAAATCTAGTATGAACGATCCTAACAAAATATGTATGGTAGTTGTAGGACATTCGTAAAAAAAAATATTTAGGCTTTCTTAGATGTAACAGTTCCAGTAACGGTACAGGACTCGGGAGCGGTTATCGTATGAGCATGCATCCCGCATGCGCACTACAGTCTGCCTCCGATAGCTTGGTCTACACGTTAACAGTCGAAAAATGCCTGATGCGGTTTACTATGTATATTTCTGTGAAGGGTTCACTTTCAAGTCACTGTGCTTCGTATAAATTGTTTGTTTTTTTCAGAAGTTTCAGAAGTCACCGCTTGCAACTGATGTAATAATTACCATATTATAGTCGGTGTAATACCGCGGAAGAACTATTGGTCAAAATGTTTTAGGAGTACGCGGTCTTGCTTTCTTCTTTAGTGGGGATGATTTATTCGCATTATTGATTTTAACCGATTGCAAGAAGTCTATTGGTCAATTTTACAATTTGAATGCAGCAATTAATGCGGCTTACGCCGTTCAACCAAAAGCGGCAAAAATCATATTTTTAACCTATTGCCTCATACACGGTATTGAACTTATACCGCTAATTTAATACATGTATACGCGTATGTTTCATCATACACATTCGTACAATTTATGAATGTATAATTTAATCCATACGATATATAAAAAAACATATATTGAATTTATCGATTAATCGATTTTCATTTATCGCAGTGCCACCCAATGTATGCGACCACTAGTTTGAGAATCGCAAACCTAAATAAGCCAAGAAAATCAAGTATTATAATTCAAAATTGCAATAAGTTCAAGCGTATCTGCTTATATCGATAACAATAGCAACGTTAACGAACACTGTACGAGTACACCGTACCACATATATGCAAGTACAGTCACGGCCATAAATATGTACATATATCCATAAACTTGTACCAATCAACCTACCGCGATCAATTTTCCTTAATGTGGACTATAAATCCGAAACCACCTAGATTTTTTCATGCAACTACGAATCAATATCCCTAAAAAACGTATACGATTTAGATGACCAGGTGATAAATAGCAAAAATTAAATTGAGAGTTAAACAAAATGATATTCTAACACACCGAATCACTGATACAAAATTATCATAGATAACCATTAGATTAATTTTAAATATTAACACAGGACACATCAATATAATAATTAGCAAAAACAAGTGAACTTTATCAACATTTATGTATGGGTAAATATTATGACAAGGGTTTAATTTATTTTTGAATATATTCCATATGTTATCTCTAGTTTATGAATTGGCGAAAAAAAAATGATTTTACAAAAGAAGAAAATGAAAAGAAGACGAAGTAAACGCCATCTGATAACAGATCAAATAAAATCCCCCGTATATTAACAACAATTATATAACTAACAATTACTAGTGAGCAAAGATTAGTAATAAAGATACATATACATATTAATTATAAATTATTATAACCTTGTTGTAAAAACGGAGCCATGAGTTGGTGTAATGCGCTCACTTTTCAGAAAATTAGGACTTATGAGAAAGATATCCAGAACGTGATGAATTATCCGTGGGAACTTCACATTAACTTATGTCACTACATATCGATGGACACTTGTTCTGTAACTTTGAACACACGCCTGAAAAAACTTAATTATCATGCACTAATTAAAGGCACCTTATTAATGAAACTGCTTATTAACTAAGACATTTGACAAGGAAAGATCATACAATTTATAAATTGGGTATTTTATTATTTTCAGTTTTGAAATGTAACCATGGCAATAAGCAAACAATAAAAAAATCCAAACAAAAGAAGAACGGAAAATCTAATTTATGGAATATTGCAATATGAAAATTTGAAACTTTAGAACTAATTTTAACTTATAATTTATACTCACCAAAACATTTAGGTTAACTTTTTTATAGTATAATCATATCTGCTGCCTTTGTGGCGAATCGAAATTAAACAAGACAGTTAATTACACCCAAACTGTGAGATTCAGTCGGTAAACATTTAAGCAAAAATACTTAATTGCATACAAAACCGCATTTAAAATATAGCGGGAGGATAAATAGTGTTTGATTCGACGTATTAATCGATAATGTCCAAATGGATATAATTATTATTTTAAATACATATTATGGTCTTATTATACAATAATAATAATCACTCGTATATATAGATCACGTGCGAATCCTTCTGTCAGTGACTATGAACTTAGGGCAATGTCTCTAGCATTTTTTTTAATTCATATTATATAGTAAAACACAATTGCACATGTATGAATTCTGGTTCTGATACGTCATATAAGAAAATATGTTTTATATATTTGAATATATTATACTATCGACAGACGTTAGATAACATTTTTTTTTTATTTTGATATCACGTCTGCAATAAAATACGTTTTTATACAACATCCGAATTTTATATCTTAAGTATTTATAATTTATATTATTACACCTATTGTAATCTTAGATATACTGTCATAAAGGCGGTATGTTAAATAATTATTCTGATATTTAATATGGAGTTATTCCATAATTGAATTTTCAGTAAATTAGCCGCGTACAATTTAAGAGTAATATTATATCATATAATATTTATTATGTAGATCAAGGGATAAGATATAATAAACAAATTATTTAATCAATTTTCATTTGATTGTCATCTTTATTGTATGTAATGACTGGGTCGATCATATCATTATAATAACATACCAAATGACAGTATTGCAATTAGTGAACTGAGCACACTTGCAATAATCAGGTTGAAAAAAATGATCCATACATATACGACAGCTTGAATATTAGAAATAAAAAAATAGAGGATGTTTTTATAATTATAGACTGTATTATGTGGTGTCGCAGAGCGAATACCCATCAAAATTAAACTTTATATTTTTATTTAATATGCTCATTCAAGTGTTATTACAAATAGATTTAATGGACAATCTGCAGTATCGATCTCCGCTACCAAATAATTAATATGTCCAATATAAAGCGTTTCAAAACAATTATTATTGTTTGTTTATTTATTTTTATTTTCCCAATTATTCATAGTTCGCGTGCAACTGGTTAGAACCATTTTTACTAAGAATTATTTCAAGTCCAAGATGATTATATACGTTTGTATACTTTTAAAAAAAGTATTTTGTAAGTCCTTCCATGACAGTTATAATATTGTAAAGTGTTTTTATGGTGAAAATTTCCTGTGCTGACCACATACATCATCGGTGCGGAAATCTTGACAAAAAACAATAAACGAAGAATAGATCAGGGTACAGCCACAATGTGAACAGAATCACATTTCGGCCACATTCAACAGCAACGAGAGAATACACGTAAATATAGAAAACATTATAGACTTGGGAAAAGATTTTCATCACCACACGGTGATTTTACACTCAAGGAGTAAGTAATATGATACAGTTGGGCAAGGAGTAAAAGGAGATTCAGCATAACGGTCGTCAATCTTCAATAAAAAAAAACTTCAATCTACAATCTTCAACCAAAATTATCGTTGCATACATAGTGAACAGGCATGGAGAGAATAAACGATATATGTATTTTTCTTGAAAAAAAAATCTTATTTAGGCCGAGACTACGAAAGATGTGTCAGAGCGTCGGCAACAGAGATGCGAAATAGTTTTAAATAGGCGAGTGAAAATGTAAGCAAGTTCGGCAACGTGACAACACGTTGTCGTCACAACTTGCTCACTCACTTATTTATAGCTATCTTGCATCTCTATTGCCGACGCTCTGATGCTGTGGCATTTATCGTAGCCTCGGCTTTGTGCTTAGCCATCAAAAAACTACAAACCATTATACAAAAATATCAGGTTCTATTAATATAAATAAATTATACATTGTAGGGCCAATTAATGTGTTATTGGCGACTAAATTACGGTTACAAATAACGACGTGTAAAAACTGAAGGAGCTATAAGACAACAGTGAATCAAGTAAATTCGCCATAGAAGGTGAAATAATTTCAGAAAGAGAAACACGCAATGCAAACCCACTTTTTTCAGATTATGATAATGATTCTACCAAAGGATAAAAATCTTCTTGCAAACGAAGGTATGATTAATATACTACAGCAACGTTGCTGTATGTTACATCATATAATATTTGATGATAAACTAGAAAAATAAGAATTATATTTAAACAATTATTTAGAAGTGGTAAATATGCAGTAAATATCAATGGGAAAGTATGATGGAGAAATTTTACAACCGAGAGTTCTCAACGATTGTCAAAAGTATACTCATATGAAAAATACGGCAAGATATGACAATGGAGGAGTAAGCTGCAATTCATCATTTCAAATACGGAGTATACATCCACTGCTCCGTGGTGGTGCAAAATTTGAAAACAATTCAGTTCGATAATATATAGTTGACACTAACGAGTTTTGAGACTGGTATCAGACGAAAAAGAATGCAGAAGAAATATGCGATTTAAAAGAAAGTTGTGCGAGAAAATATAAAATTATGTAAAAGAGGAGTTTTGATTGCTAAAAAAATCTACCGGGCTCAAGCAGGTGACGTACAATACGCACCAGATTTGTTTAACACGAGATGTGCACGAGCCGAGTTACAAGCTTGTGGGTAAAAAATGAAACTACCGGAATAAACTCAAAATTTTTAAACCCTGTGAATGTCCATATTCTGTTTTTGCTGAAGGACATAACAGAATAAGAAGGAAACGAGCCGTTAAGATTAGCTAAATCAAGATTAGCAATTGTGCGTCGCTTGGAAAAGGTTGATCGTAACTGCCTGTTATGCGACAACTCATAATGCTGACGGGGTGAACTTGAAAAATAATCACATATTCCACCAGATGATAGTGATATCAAATCGAAATAGCGAGTGAGCCTAGCGCGTAGTATATTAACGGCTGCATCGCGTTTTCCGAGAAAACTGAGGACGTCGCGGCGCCGCATCGCAAAAAGTGAAAATCCTCCGCTGGCCATTTGAAAAGGCGACCAATTTGAAATAAAATATTAAAATTTTGAAATTTGTGAAGTGATTTTAAATCACGAAGGGACTCTTAGACGATTATTTAATAACAGTGACAATACGTGTATACATACATATTATTCTTAAATTCATACGAACAGGAGGGTGACTCTAGTCTTAAAGAAGATTGGCAATACACATTAACTTGATAAAAATATATAACTAACGTTTACAAAGAACTTAGGTGTGAGTTAAACTATTATAAAAGTGCACATGAATATTTTGAATGTTGTCAATTTTTTTTTACATATACTACGTTTTTCGCACCAATATATACTAATGGTTTACTACAAATGAAAATCACGGCAATAAAAAATCCGAAAAACGTATTTTCACGATTTTCCGAAAATTTCCTTAAAAAACACTATTATAATTTAAAAGTTTAGAATATTCGAACACCTTACTGTTTTTTTTTAATATTTAGGAAAATAGCTACTCGATAACCGTTTTCCAAAATAGCATCTTCTAGTTCTGACAAAAAAGGGTAAGTCCATTTAACGGATAATGAGCTATAATTTATATGATTTCTACAACCTTCTTTACTATTTACTTGTTGATTTTAATTTATAGCCTAATGATGGTTGTATTTTTAACCGTTATTAAATATTTCTCGTAATATACAATTGAATTTATATTTCCTCGTATACTTTAAAATTGGATTATCTCAAAACAATGGTGACAATGTACAAAACCGTCTATAAAGCCCCGCACATTTCAACATTTGATATTCCAAATATATAAACATATTTACATTATAATTAGTATTTTTTTAATTAGTAATACGGCTTGTATTATTGTCACCCCGTTTTTTGCGTTTTACGTGTACACATGTGTGTATCACAGGCATCACATTATTTTAATATATGTACGTGGTCAAAAATGTAATTTTTGTTCAAAATTACGCCTTTAAAATGTAGCAAAAAAAGGTATTTCTAGTAATTTTTGGTCAGTGAATACTAGTTTCGCTAAATGAAACATTAATTATTATTAACAGAACGCCATTCAAAAAGCTTCCTTACGTTACTCGTTAATTTACCAAAAGCACAACCTGTGGATGATGGATTTCGATGATAAAAAAAATGTTTTATTCCCTAGAATGGTAACGATACAATAAAAATAATATGTTTATTTGTAACATTTTCATGTACATGTCACTTGTGGATGCATTAGAAATAAATAAGCAACAGTCGTTATGGCAATAGACCGAGTTGTCGGTGCGTTGATATCTCTTATGGTAATATGCGAAGGACGTATTCAGATACCAGATGAATCCTTTATGAGAATGGTAAGAATTATTTTTTTAATAATTAAATTTAATTTATAGTGGCTTCCATTTTGCTAGTATATTTGCAATGCATTAATAATTATGATTAAAATATAATAATATAATAATAAATACAGATATTGACATACTAAAATATACAAAGAGATTTAGATTTAATAAATTGTCGTGATAAATCAGCGGTTGCACAAATTTACTTATGATATTAAACAGTATTAAATATGAACTTCAACGGTCACTACACCGGTAACCAGACAATTACGCACATGACATTTGCTCACATGACATTTGCTCACA
>JAGVSQ010006608.1:0-16177 GCA_022683975.1 Rhyacophila evoluta | reverse complement strand
ATCTGTCTAACTTACTTGGTAGACACTCTCTTTTTCCTTCTGTATATATATATATGTATTTTTAATACTTTCTTTATTCTAGTTTTATATTTTAATATGTTTTTGATATTTTCGTCATAACCATATTTACATTGTGTCGTTAATGTATTAAACTTGTAATTTGTAATGTAACAACATGTACAAAATAAATACATATGTAAAAACATGTTCTATCACAAAGATGTAAGCTTTAAATCAGTGTCTAAATTTTTGGTTTGACAAAAGAATGACCAGTTAAATTTGCGACCAGTATTAAGGACTTCCATTTAATGACATATGACAGATTTGTTAATAGATTTATATAAATATTATTTTTTATCATATCTGCTCTAATAGTGAAGATATATCGACTGTGAAAAAGAATTACGTGGCCCTCAGTTGTTTCAAAACAACTTTTAAACGATTATCACGATGTATATAACTTCATACATATTCTATAAAAAGAATGTTAGCTAAAAATATCAAATAAGTGTCTAAATTTAGTGTTTAAGTTCGAAAAGAGGTGACCTGTTAAATTTTCAGCAGTATTTCCACCTCATAAATTTTATTGGTATCTATTAAATAAATTATTGATTCATATCATATTGAGTAAATAAAACACTAGTCTTAATTTTTCTCCACTTCAAGTTTGTGTATATTTATTAATTTTAATTTGACCCGAAATAATTAAATAAATGGTTTTGTACATCCTGTGAAACTTGTGCTGTGTGGGTTACGTTTTTTTACTTTCTATAGCCAATGGCTTCTGGAAAGTTCACCGATAACAATTCTTCTACTGGCAAGTTTACAATGACGCAGTTTGTCGAATGGAAAACTCACTAATTTAATTCAATTCAATAATAAAGCTACAAGAATAATATGAACGCAGAAGATTGTATAAGTGAATATACCCGTATCAGAAAAAGGCTGTGGCTGGTTTCAGTTGAAATTAATATTACAAATGAAAATATTTATACATGTCTTAAAATGGCATTATTCCCAAAATTGATAAAGCAGTTAACATCATCACTCAAATATAATCTAAGGTAGATATCTTTATTAAAAAAGCTCGAGTTTTTCAGTAAGATCCAGCTAAAAGAGTTCGGCGTTTAAACGTTTTAAACTTTTCGTACATCTGACCTTCACAATGGGTATCATAATGCGCCGATTATATGGAGGAAAGCTTATCTTTGCTCTTAATAGGGAGAAATGGGGGTGTCTTTACGATAAAACTTGCTGGCATTTAGAAACTAGCCAAAAAGGAAACGGACTATCTGATTGAATAATGAGCTTAACTGACTTACCCTTAAGTTACCTGCCTGTCCCGCTTAGACGAAGGACAAAAAGTTACTAGCTTTTTAAAATATTAGATTACACATTATCTAAAGTTGCAACATTACATCAACAAGCTTTTATAAATATTTATCATGTATAATAATATACCGTTTCCCTGGTAGCGTAGTTGGTAGCGTGCGCGCCTAGCAATTCCCCATCTGTCGGGCTTAAAAAATCAAAAATGCAGGCCTTGGTGCCCATTGGGTTAATCAATTGTCCGATAAACAATTATCGTGAAAAGTAGTCTGCCAAGACGTGTTCATATTGCGCAGATTCATGCACTCCACTAACGGAGTCGATATCATCACCCTGTGTAGATCCGTATGCTCTTCTTTGGGAGCAAACATGATATATGAATGGTGAGTAATATACATCGTTCAGTAACTTGTTAATTAGAATTATACGTTTAATATTAGTTGAAATATAATATATCTTATTTTCATATGGCAGAAATCATTGAATACAAATTCTTCAGAAATAAAAAGCGTTTTGGAATATAGGTTAAAACATAAAAGTTTAACATTATTCACGGCATTTGTTACTAAAGTAAATCGCATGGTTATTGTTAAGGTTATTGTTAATGTGAAAAATTATCTTAATATATTATTTTTTACGAGAACTGGTTGATCGTAGAGCGCTCAGTCCTGAAGCTTTATTATTTTAAATCTTATTCCTTATGCAGCTTTAAGGCTTAAGCCCATAACTTCTGGGCTGAAGAAATGTTATTGTACGTTTTATAATACGTGTAGGCTTATATCACTGTGTAGATATCGGAAATTGCGCATTCAAATCACGTAGTTTAAGCATTTTAACAACTTCTAAATGCAAAAGAATTTTCAATGCACAGAGAAAAAATCTTATAAAAAATTTATAAATCCTAGTAAAATTTTAATAATATACTTTAAAATGCTGGTCTGAATATCTGATAGATCAAATGATTGACTTATAAATAAAATATTTGAATAGTACACGTAGATAGGTTTCCATATCATAAGAATCTTGGTTTTCTTAGTAATTAATTGATAATAAATGTATGCTTAATATTTGAGACGTATAAAATGTGGTTTAACAATGGTCTTAAGTACGATATAAAATTTAATAAATAAGATAATTTTAGTTGTTATTAATTTAGATTGAGAATATATTTTTGTTTGTTTTTTACCTAGGCATTTAAAAAATTGGAATTGAAATTAAATATACTAAAAAGACCAAAAATAATATAATCAGTGCGTCCGAAAGACCACTAAGTAGAGTTTCCCGAAGATAGATGGTGTATTTATGCTTTATTTGAGCAAAAAATAAAAAAAACCTTATCCTATATAATAAAAAAGAGACGTTTATAAATGCATTTTATTTACTATAAGTTTTATGATTGAACATGATACGTTTTTCAGGCAGTTTTGATTAATGCTACGTAAAATATTCTACACAACTTTTCGATGTAATATTTTTAAAAAGTTCGACTGAAAAATAAAAAATAAACTTTTACGACGAAGCTTTTGTTTATAAAAAATAACTATTCATTTTCCCTTTTGTTGTTCAGATAAGCTCTGCCCTCCATTATAAGATACTCTTGTAAACTTTCCTTCAGGAATCTTGAAAAAATATTGACTGTCTAACAAAGTTTCGTAAATTAGCAATTTAACTTTTTTTGAAGACAATGCGCTTCGAAACGTGCGCTCTATTGTTGGCAAAAGTGTTAGGGCTCCAAGTTTCTCTTTCTCTTAGACATAAGACAAAGACAGAGTAGTCGTTTAATTTAAGCGTAGAAACCGACTACAAATTAACTTATTCCTTTTTGTCCACTGTGTTAGTGATACTGTCGTTTATTTCAAGATACTATCATATTTGCGACTGGCATGAGATTATTTTTTATTTTTACTATTTATTTTTATACCATGTTTGCTAATTCGATAGTAATTTTGTATAAAAATAAAACAAGCATCTTAAATAATATATCAAATATATAATACATTCACGTTTGAATAAGTTATACCATTGAGCAGAAAATAAATTTGTAATTATTTATTTATAGCGTGTTGTAACATTACAAATTACAAGTTCAATACGTTAACAACACGATATACGTATAGTTATGACGATAATATCAAAAACATATTAAAATAAAAACAAAGAATAAATAAAGAATTATCAATATGTATTTATTATATATATAGAAGGAAAAAAAGAGTGTTTACCAGGTGAGTAAGGCAGATCCTATTCTGATAATGTATATAATAGCATCCATCTAACCTCGCTCTCACCTACGTGGAAGATATCAATATCCGAAGCAATCTCGTTAAACATCACCATTACCCTCCGCATTGGCATGACGACTGCCAGGATAGTCCTGCATTTAGGAATGAAAAACAGCTGATGTTGTCGATTTATTAGGTAGTTATCAGGGACATACAGACCAACATTAACAAAAGCGGCAGAATTATAAATAAGACCACACATATGTCGAAAAAAATGCGTCGCTAAATGAGTACATGAGTACGAGTATGTCTGCCTGTCAGTTATTTCTCTCGCACTGTAAATTTTATTAAGTGGAACATATGGACTTCTGCAATATGAAGACGTCTTGACAGATTGTTTTTCAGGGGAGTTGTTAGTTAGACAATTACTCAATGTAATGGGCATTCAGTCCTGCATTTTTAGAAATTTAAAATCCAACAGATTACGAGGCCGCACGCTAACATTTATGCTACCAGGGAGAGTATTTATGATAGTAAATATGACTAAAGTGCAGGCGTTCGATTATCTTTAGTTTTTTATGTGTTTGCGGTTATAAGTTATATACTTTACTAATAATTATACATGATACAAAAACAAAACGATTAAGTAAGAAAAAAGGAGTTCTCAGGTTATCGCATCGTGTAGAAACATATGTCCCACTTTTGGAGCGAATATGATATAAAAAAATATCAATAACCAGAGTGATATTGTTTTTCTTGATGTTTGTTCCTGGTGTGGTATTTATTCGTCACACCATTCACATAATATAGACAGAGAAAGAATGAATAACGCATGTAAAGGCAGACGAAAAAATATTACACATTTTTTAACGACATGAAATTTTATTTAAAAATAAACGATAATTTTTATTTATTTGTTTGTGAAAGGACACAGAGTTAAGCATTATTTTTAAATATCATAATTTATTGGATTTACAAGTTTTTAATTTTGATATTAATATTGTATATAGTGAACGATTTTCAGAATGTTACGATATAGCGCGGTAAGCCGTTCTTGGATATCTGTTGCATTCAGAAGGAGTTTTAATTACAAAATTACTGTAGCTTAAGATGAAACTTGTGGGAATGTATACTTTAATTAGATTTTTACATTATACTTAAAATTTGAGCTTTATTTTTGGCAGCTTTTGTTCAAATGTATCAGATAGAACTGTTGAAAAGAGCGCAGAACAAAAGCTTACTCTATTTAATCATGGATTATCAATACCTAATTGAACGTGATAAAATTGATTTTACACTTAAACTATTTGGAATTTGTAATTTAAATTTAGTACTTTTGGAAATTACAACGTAAATGATTGAACATCATTTTTCATACAAAATTAAAAGTGTTTACTTAAATAGCCACGTGCTTCGATATCGGAGATCACCTTTTAAAACTATATATATGTTTATAATTCGATGGTTAAAAAAGTTTATTAGCCAATGTATTACAAACCATGGTAGTAACAATGTCAGGCTAGTCTAAAATTCGTTATTTTTAACTTCAGCGCAGTGTATGGTAACTTAAACCTTGGGTAATTTATATTTAATCTCGGGATATATATAATTAAAATGTATTGGGTATCCAATAGTTTCATATATTTACTGATAGTTGATCTTTGCGACATAAGGGTTGTAAAAGAATGTGCATATCGATTGTAGAAAGGAAAAAAAATGTTACCCAAAGTTTTTTTAAATATTTTTTAAAAATAATGAATGTATGAAACTTAATGCAAGTTCTGTCAAAACTATGTAAGCTGCAAATGCCGAATTAGTATCTAAAATTAGCTTTTAAGTTTGAAAATAGGGTGGCCTGTGAAATTTTCGACCGAGAAAATAGATTTCTATTACATTAGTTTTATTGCTTTCGCTTAAAAAACTTATTAAATTGATATCAGATTAGCTAAATAAAATACCCGTTTTAGTCTTCATGTACTTCAAGATTGTCTACATTTGTTTTTTTTGACTCGTACTCAAAATCGATAAATATACGTTCTTTGTGCATTTTGTAAAAGTTTTAAATGTGCGTTGCGTCCGTTTTTTTACAGTTGATATATTATAATTTTTAAACTTATTATTTACAACATTTTAAACGCTTTAAATAAATTACTGAATGAAATATAATACTTAGTTTCAATTATTTTAAGCTTCGATTAAGCTTGTTAAGCGCAGAGATTGAAATTAGCGGTCTTTTGAAGTCGATTATTTTAAAGCTCACACAATGAAAATTGAATAGTGTAATGAAGTGGGTGCGCATGCAGAGCAGACGTATCGGAGATCGTGGCCTGCGATTCATTCGACACGCTACCAGCCGAGCGTCACGCAGCGTCGCGACGCCGACGTCGGCTTGACGCGGGTCCTGTTACGCCAAACACAGGCCCGATAACAATTCTATTACCATTCATCTGACAGGCCGACCTTACTTACCTTAAAACGTTACATAACTATTATTGAACAAGAGGTCACTGAAATAGTTTGGTCGATAAGGGATGAATGCCGGAAACAAAAAAATGTAGAACTTATCCGAAATTTGAATAATTTCCGATAAGCCTTGATTGAAGCAAAAATAATTATTATCACTTAAAAATACTGATGAATAAGAGACTATAAAGAACATATTTAAAAAAAATGGACAATCATATAAAGAATTGAAAAATTCAATATAATACAGATTGATAGAGTAACAATATTACATGAATTTTTATTTCATGATGAAATTAATAAAGCTCACTTTCTTAAAATATATGTAAATATATAAGCTTTATGTTGGTTTTGGTACAATTATTACTAGAATAAAAATTATCTTTTTTATCTAATTTGCCTCTATAAAAATAAAGCATACATTTAAGAAAAAAAAGGAAAAGATTCAAATAAAAAAAATATTTATTTATTTTATGTACATGTTGAAAATATTACAAATTGGTTTAATGCATTCACAACACGTCATATAGAATTTAAATTATACTAATATATATATCGATTGTGGAAAGGAAAAAGGATGTAATCTACATAGAACAAATTTTACACGAGGCACAAGTAACATTTAGTCAATGATTTTAAGCCAACTTCAAAACATTACGTAGGCACAGCGTTGAAGTGTATGATGACTGAAATCGGTGTTTTATTTATTAATATGATAATGATTTTAAGTTATTAAAAAAAATACAGCACAATTGATTGGGCTAAATGTACTAGATTCAAATTTATTCATCTATAGATTTACATTATTGTAATTGTTTTATAAGGTATTAAAAACATTCACCCAGAAATACGATCAAAAATTATTATTAAAAAGAAAAGATAAAAAAAAATAATTACTCGCATATAAATATTCCATAATATATATAATATATAACAGCATAAGAAAACAATTAAACCAAATACACTATTAACATACTAACTTAGTGTGTTATATTTTTGCTGACTGCCCACATGTAATATAGCCTGAAGATGCCTAAACGCGTAACCCGAGTCGCTAACAGTAACCAGTTTTAAATAATTTATAATTTTTTTGCCTTGAAACTAATAATATTTTTCTAGCATAATTATCTACTTACATAATAAAATCGGCTTCCGTGTTTCAGAAATTACCAGCTAATTTTTTCGAAAGCATTGATGTTAGATTTTGTTTAGGCGATAATTCTGTCAACTTATTTAAATTTATTCACAGGTGTATTCAAATGGAATTAAAGCTTTGAAAACTTAAAAGACTATTTAGACGCCAAGCACGGATACATATACAGCTACACCATTAAATTGGTGTTTATCTATTTACAGTAACGTACAAAGATCTATAGTGACAGTAAATATTTTCAAAAATATTAGATCAACGGTAGTATTAAAGGTTCTTATATGTGATTGAATAAACGAACTGATTTTTTCTACCATATCTACTATGACAGTAAAGCAGATTGATAATCGATTTCTATTAAAGTGAATATTCGTCTTGGATGATTGTAATCACATGGATTTATGGACAGTCAATGGATCTCTCTTGGAGACTGAGTCCGATCATTTAAAAAATCTTATGAGGTATAAATAATAAATATATTTTATATAAAATAAATATGATAAAATATGCTGCATTTATGTTTTTTTTTTTCAACAATAGTTAGTTAGTTTAATTTAATTGTTGCAATGTAAATGTAATGTAATAAGCATGTAAGATGCTTGCAAAATTTTAGTGAATTACATTCTTTAATAAAATTATTACTGTATGGTATATTTAATAAAAAAAATAATGTGCTTATTACAGCATCTTATCATCATATATAACACAATATCTATCATATGAGATAATCATACCAACTTTATATACAGGGTGCGTTCTATGTTCCAGGCTGATTTTGTTTTACGGCCAAATTTGATTCGGTTGCCGTTTTTCAGTTGATATTTTATAGTTGATAAATGTTTATTATGGAACATCTAATGCCGCAACAACATGTTAACATCATTAAATTGAATAATTAGTAATTTTTTGGCAAAAAATATTATGAGCGACAAAACATTTTGACTGGGTTTTTTAATAAACAAAAAGCAGCTATTAGAGCACTAAAAATTCTCTTATTTATTTATTTTCCACATTTTGTAATACTACAAATTATTAGTTCAATACATTAACAACACGACAAAAATATGTTAATAGCAAAAAAATTAAAAACATATTAAAATAAAAAGATGTAAAAAATAAAAGAAAAAAGAATGAGAGAATTTACCAAGTAAGTTAAACAGACCCTATTCTAATAATGTATAAAATATCATCCATCTAAACTCACTCTTACATATGTGGAAGAAATCAATATCTGAAACAATCTCGTTAAATCTCCGCATTAGGATAACTAACAACTGGCAAGATAGTCCTGCATTTAGGTATGAAAAACAGCTGATGTTTTCGATTTCTCAGGTAAGCTATCAGGTACGTACAGATATGATTATTTTCTTTTTGAAAACTGTTTCGAAATATCATTAAATATTATTGTAAAATACGAAAAAGTCTTTAGGTTATGAAAAATCAAATCTTCCAAGCTGTTTACACACTTCAAATGCTATGAGATCAAATTCCTTCGAAAGCATCTTAATGCGAGCTCCGAATTCCATACCCAATTTCATACGTGCCTCGTATCCGCAAAAGCCTGCTTCCGAAAATTTATTTATGATGCAGTCAGCTACATCTCGCGAAATTTTTCCATTTCTCGAATACTATCAGGAAAATTAAGTTTGTTTTTGGGCTTGAACGTATTTTAACATCATTATGCAACAAGTTACCATCATAAATTTCGAAACTTCAACCTGTGAGCTTATAAAATAATTTATCAGTAATTCTTAAGAGTTTATACAGTATATTTGATACTAAATTTCATTTTTAATCGAAATATTCTCACTCTTTTGATATTCTATTCAATAATAATTATTGTATTCTCAATTAAAGTGACAGTAAGTTATCTACTCGAAAAAATCGCATGTGTACCCCAAAATACAAATAAAATACGTAATAGACTGACGTATTGATATATATCAAATAATACATATTTAATTAAATTGCTTCATTAGACATTTCAATGTTTTAATTTAATTAGAAATAAATTTCGTATATTTATGTATTGTATATTATGTGTACTTAAGAGAGATGTCGTAATTAATTTAAAGGTAAACACGAATACAACTTATTACTTAATCTTCGATTACACACAATAATTAGTAGATAAATGTTGTTGTATACATTTCTCTCTTTGTTTACTTTGTTATTTTTGAAATTCTGTTTTATTTTTCGTTATTTTCACAACATTTACTTTGTTTCGTATGTATATTTATTATTTAAATATCGATTGTGGAAAGGAAAAGGGACGTAAGCCATACGATTTTACAAGAGGCGCAAAAAATGTTTGTTTAATAATTTACCCAAAGTCAAAACATTACATAGGCACAACCTTGAAGAACATGAAGACTAAAACTTGTGTTTTATTAACTCAATTTGATATTGATTTAACAAATTATTTAAGAAAAATCAATAAAATTGATTAGGTAGAAGGCCTTCTTTCTGGTTGCCAATTTCATAAACCATTCTTTTTTGAAATTTAAATAACTAAATTTTGACACTAATTCGGCATTTTTAGCTGATATTATTTTGATAGAACGTGTATTAAATTGTATACATTCTGATTATTAAATAAAATCTATATTAAAAAAACTAAGGTTACGTTCTTTTTCCTGCCGACAGTAGATATCCTACACATTTAGTGACCCTCTATCAAAACGTATTTTTTTAAACTTAACGGTTTACCTAACGAAAATATTTTTATTAGTTTTCTATGTCGAAATTTTTCCACGTTGCCTCATTTAAATGCACACCATCGTACAAAAAGTTTAAGAATTTCTACTCTAGGGCAAAGCTTCTTAAGCCGTGGGTCACGCACTGTTTTTTGGTCACTAAGTTGATAGCTAAAGAAATTTAAGTTTCTTAACTCGTGAGTACTAAAAATGAATTCAAAACAACACGTATAATAAATCTAAGGTGTTTGTCGTAGCGCTCAGCCGCACTGTCTTGCACGATTTCACTGCAGTCTTGTAAATTTTGTTTCGTCTTAATTAACGCCAAGGTGATATGTAAATCTGTCAAACTAAGTCTTTAAAATGCAGGAATTCATGATCTATTATTTCCGAAGTGCTTATTTTCACATCTTTGATATCCATATGCTCCACTTTCGTAGCGAACACGATATAAAAAAGGATATACTATTTTATGAGTTCTTATAAAATATTTATTATATCGTCGTATTACTGGCAAAATACGTTAAAGTAAAAAAAAAAATTTGAGATAATCCAGTTTTAATGTTTGAGTCTCTCTGTTAAATAAATTTTACGACAAATTCTTAAGGTGTGATGTATTATTTGACAGATTTTTTCACAACAATTTTTTGTCAGCCAATTAGGTATCCAGTTCTGTATTTTCGAATTCTAAAACTTGTTTGTAAACCTATTTTTATTCGTTGGATTAATACGTTCACGACCAACTAAATAACAAGGGACTTAAATAAACCGTAAATTAATTTTGTCTCCCCCGTTAGCGTAGTTGGTAGCGCGTAAGCCTAGCGATCCGGGGAATGCGGGTTTGATTCCCCATCTGGTCGGATTTCTCAAAATCTAAAAATGCAGGAATATACACCTATTGGGTTGACCAATTGTCTGACAAACGATTTTCGTGAAAAATAATCTGTCAAGACGTCTTCGAATTATTGAGATCCATATACTTTCGGAGTGGATTTCTTCACACTGTGTTGATCCATATGCTCCACTTTGGGAGTGAACATGATATATATAAAAAAAGCGTTCGATTATTTGTTTATTAATTCGTTGTTTGTCTTAGTGGTGACATCTAACCATGAAAATGCACTATATTTAGTTCAATATTGTTGCAGCAAATACTAGAGCTATAGACGTATTACATACAGAATAGTCCTTACTTTTAACGTAGCTATTCACTACTTGTTATTTGCTCCGGTGATATTTATATAAATACATGTTTTCACTGTTCACATTTTATATTTTTTAATAATACCTTATATTTTCTATGGTTTTAATAATTTGTAAGAATAATTAAGACTGTTACTTGAACTGCCTTTTTTTCAATATCGAAATTATCGATGTAATTTGTTGAGTCTTGTACTATTTATTTTCGTCCAAACGACATCGGTCAGGCTATCTTGGAACACGAATCAGGTAGACGTCTTATGGTAGGGATCACTTAAAAATATTGAACGCCATGGAATCTCAACACTTTCGTGGGGCGGAGGCAACCCCGAACGAAATTATTTTCAAGAAATATTGAGGTTCATGTTGTATCATAAATTTAATATTATGTGCGCGATTAGATCAACGGTGGGGTAATTTTGACGTTTTTATCGGAGAAAAAACCTCGGTTAACATTATTTATAATAACGCGCGCTTGACATGCTTATCAATTTAAACCTAAATTGATTGCTCGAATTAATTGCACAAGCCGCTACACACTGTGCTTTGTCATTGTGTTATTACTCATTTATTTTTTAAATTGCGTTACCACGTATTTATTTGTAAACATGGTGATAAATACGACATAATATATATTTAAATTGTTATTTTCACTATCATCTTTTTTCAAGTAAATTTCTATCCCCTCCACCACCTGCCACGTCTCCACATCCATTTTGCAGGCGTATAACGTGGCGTAACAAACGTAAGGCGCTCTTAAAAAGTGCCAGAAGTGTTCCAAGACCTTGGTTGGAGTGCACTAGAGTGTGCGTGATTCCTATTCTAACTAATCTTCCCGTTCGCCGTAAGATTTTGCAAATTTGTTAAAAGCTAGAAAATTATACTTCGTAGAAACCAAGTTGCAATAGCCGACCGGTCCGACAAGTGGTGAGCGAAATCAAAATTTATTATATGCTCGATATTTATTCTCCCTTTTTTGTCATATCTGACACATATGGAGCATATGGCTGCCACGTGGCGCATCCAGGAATATCCATCACCCACCAACCATTTTGCATCCTCCCAGATCATGCCAGCATCTTTCAGTTCCGCCGAGTGCGTTCTATGGATGGTATTCTAAGACTCCAGAATCCCACCAGTTGGAAAAATAGACAAATGGGGTTAAGGCTCGTTGGAGGCACCTGAAGTACGTGCCAGTTTTAATGACGCTGCATGACTTTTAAGGTAGCTCGTCTGCTCCCTTATATTCGAGTTTTTGATGAAGTCATTTCACCTCACCCCCAGTATCTAAAGCAGAAATCTGTTCTCAAAATTATCTTACCTAGCAATAATGCTTTTTAATATTACTAACTAAATACCTTGTAATTTAGGTGTATGATTTTACTTAATAAAAAATAATATCGTGATACATTTTCAAATTTGTATTTTGATCAATTTCACACACAAGAATAGCAATGTTCATGATTTGGAACAATTGAACGTGAGACCTGATAGTTAAAAGTAATTATTGTGGCGTGGAGCGATCGCGTGCAAACTTTCGTTGAAGAGCTTTTGAGAGAAAAAGCTCGACCTTCACCTGCAAAAGCTCATCGTCTTATCGCGGGCATGCCTTGTTCATTAATCAGATACCTCATAAATTTTTTATTCAATGATATTGCTATCGAAAAAATATTACTATGTCACGTAAATGGAATTAATAATTAAGTAAATGTATTTATTACATTAGGCAAAATTTTTCAAACGAAACTTTTTTTATTCATGAAAAAATAAATTGTAAGATTTGAATGGCCTCTTTTGTGCATATATTTTTTAACGCATACACTGCAGACAGCGTAGTAAATTAAAAGTAACTCATATTTTTATAAATCTCTCTGTATAATACAAAGTGTCTTTCCAGTGGTCAAGATTTTAGCGTGCGCAGTTTGGAACCTTAAATTGCGGGTTATATTCTCACAGCTATTTTTTTAAATCCAAAGATGCCGACTAGATACTAAATAAATTAGGTAATTGACCGATAGTCAACTCTCGTGAAAAATCTGTCAACATTAGTTTTAACAATGTAAAATCCTTATAATTCATTTCTGGTGTAGGCATCTTCACACTGTTGAGTTCTATATGCTCCGATTTTGGATACAGTATAGAAACTAGTAAAATGCGATTATTTTTTTTGTGTCAATATATACGTTTGTCTTAGGTTTTTTAAATTTTTAAAATGAAATGCTAAGTCAAACAAATATTGTTTGTTATATTTACGTATAAAAAACATCAGCCAAATTTATTTATCAAAATTTAACTACAGTTATTAATTACTTCACTACAATTTAATCAACTTGTAATTTTTATTTCAAGTGTTGAGAACGTTACAAATTATAATTTTAAGGCATTCACAATCTGACATGCAAAGCGTTAAAGAAAGTATATTATTCATATATAACAATATATTGCCATGTTACATGTTAATTTTTATGGGCAAAAGTAAACTGAGTCTATAAAACTTAATATACATGTGGTGCTTCAAGAAACTGCCTAAGTGCATTACGAGATGGATTAAGTTTTCTGTAGCACATTCTTTAGTGTTTTTCATAACATAATTATATCTCACTCTAATCCAACACTTAACTAAATTATTAGTGTAATAACCTCTATGTTAATAAGAAAATGACGTTACTCCTTTGAATTCAATTCTTTTATAAAAATATAATAACTGGTCTCCCTCTACATTCATATGGTTCACTCTCATCTCTTTTCTTTCTTTCCCATTTATATGCTGTACTGTTACCCGAAGTAATACGACCACGCCCGAA
The DNA here is from genome assembly GCA_022683975.1 of Rhyacophila evoluta. Taxonomy (NCBI): domain Eukaryota; kingdom Metazoa; phylum Arthropoda; class Insecta; order Trichoptera; family Rhyacophilidae; genus Rhyacophila; species Rhyacophila evoluta. Next base: position 2,313 of record JAGVSQ010006608.1, on the reverse strand, counting down.
TTAAAACGAAAATAAATAATGATTTGATTGCATTTTTTGGCTGTTCATTGTTTATATTCACGATAATAAGAATAATAAGAGTATCAATAATCGCGCTTACTTATAAATGAAGAAATTTAATATCAATAAAAAATATTGACAGCCAAAATAGTGTCATATGAAGTCTTGCTTGAGCAGAATCGGCAAGTATGAAAGAAATTGATTAGTTATTTGGATATAAGAAAATATACTAAGCAGTGCCTGTTACATTAAAAATCATAGAGTGATAAAGGATTGGCTGAAAACGCGCTGTGGATACCTTACTTTTTTCCGATGTGCGAGATTTCAACGCCATAAAAGATCGTCGGGTACTATCCTAATTATTTATTCTATAAAGTTTAGGGATACCGACACAAATAATTCTGGTAGCCCCACATGGTGTCCACGTTCCACATATGAAGTATATATGGAGAATATGGTAGTTATCTATCATCCTAGTGACTTGTAATATGCGTACCTATTATAATAAAAAAACGAGGTCAAGTAATGTTATTCAGCAGTGCTGAAACTGGCTGGAACATGTGCTGCAGATGCTTTCGCAGAGTCCGTTAATCCGGTGTCATGTTAGACCATGAGTATCATTCACAGGATGTATTTAGCAGAATAAATTAATAATGGCATGACCTAGGACAGTGGTCGGCAAACTTATTAGCCAAAAAGCCAAATATGTACATTACTCCGATTAAAAAAAAATTGAGAGCCAAATTTGTTTATCAATTTAGCAAACCTTTATTATAATTTTAGCACTTCATTAAATTACGGATACATTGAATAAAACTTGATTTCGTACTTAATAAAATTTTTATCATTTGATAAAAAATATTACGTAATTAAGGAATCCTTAAATTTAAATCATGACAATGACTGACAAACACTCAGTGCGAACAATGTTCTTGCATCTCCTTGGAAAGTTTAAGTAAGCCAGGTTTGTATGTTGTTATTCTTAATTTTAGGCACGATTCCAGGTTCTCATCAAGAGCCGGACTTAAGGGGCGAAAGAGCCGCACTTTGCCGACCTCTAACCTAGGAGGATGCGAAATGATTGGCAGATGACAGAGAATTCTAGAAGCGCTATGTGGTGGCTATATGCTTCGCATATAGAACGGGATTGCTAAGAAAGAGAGTTGCAATAAAGCGATAATCTTTATTTTATTATAATTTAATTTTTAAAGCTGAAATGATACAATATCTAGCTGAAACTATGTAGAGCTTTCTATTGGAATGGAGGATATAAGAGAAACGAATGTTTAAAAATCAATGAAGGGTATAATTTCTGTGAAACACGTTTCCGGAGAGCTGTAAAGAGTCTTCGCAAAAGAGTCCGATGCATAGTAATAAAAGGGTCGACAGAATAATAAGCCACCGCTTTTTTTTATATTTTGTTTACTTCTTTGCTCTGCGTATCTTTGCCTATTAAAGGTATTCCACGTCACACAATAAACTCTCCACCCGCGCACTTCCGCCGAATAAGTATCGCCGCTGAAAAGGCCTCATTGTGGATTCTATACAACCTGCATGAGGATACAGTCTGCAGGCTGGAGGGCGGCGAGGGGCGAAAGCTTGCATTTAAAAGCTCTCTCATCACGTTGTATGTGTGACCGTTCTGCGGATTACTTTGTCCCAGTCTTCGGCTAACCGCCTTTCTCTTTCGCATATCGACTTGCCTGTTGCATAAGCTCGCCCCGAGTTTAATTTATATAACCAAAGAATTAATCTTTATTATAAATTTACACATTTGTTAAATTAAAGAGCACACAATAGTCCAAATTCATATGGTAAACTATGTCACTGAAAGACTAGTTATCTATCAAGTAACGTGTTCCTGCAATATTCGTGACGATATGTTTCATTAACTGATGTCTCACTGGTAGCTGGCAGGCTAGTGCGCGGAGATGGTGGATTCGATTCCCACATCAGCCGCTTTTTAAACAATATCAGGATGTAATCAATAAACTGATTTAAAAGATGTGAGACTGGGTGCCTAATTGATTAAAAAAAAATTAAAAATCAAAAAACTTTCCAAGTATGTTTTTAAATTTATCAATATACTTCGTTTCTGGAGTAATCTCCACACTGTTGAGATTCACATGCTCTGCTTTCGGAGCGGACACGATAAATTAAAAAAAATACTCACTCATATGATTTTTTAACATCAGAAGTATTTATTCATTTTGAACATGTTGTAACATTACAAATTACAAGTTAAATACGTTAAAAACACGATATACATATAGTTATGGCGAAAATATCAAAAACATATTAAAATATAAAAAA
>JAGVSQ010006606.1:0-16177 GCA_022683975.1 Rhyacophila evoluta | reverse complement strand
TTAAAATCAATTTCCATCAAGCACCATCAGTCGAAAATATTAATTAAGTATATATTTACATATATATATTTATTAGTATAATATTTATATAATCAGTTTTACATATGAATTGTGATCGTATCAATTAAACCTAATCGTTTAAAACTGATAAGACTAATCTTAATAATAATAATATATCCTACATGCGAAGACGTGTCAAATCTATAATGTAATGAATAATCAGTAGAGTGTGTGTACACTTAAATGCTAACGGTGAATGACATTTATTTTCCAGACCAATGTCGCTCTTTCTAATAATGTCTTCACCTGTCAATAAATTCAAGTGCAAAAACTTCTCGAGTTAATTATACCGATCAACCGAAGTGACCTGTTTTCCGCGAAAGCTAACTTATTGGTATACATTGTACAAGCTTTATTACCGAGCTTTGCCTGGAGTAGATACGAATTCATTATTTATTTAAATTAACTTTATTCATCCGCTATTATAAATTTATTTTAATACTTGGCTGCATACAATATTTGCAGTCTCTTGTTAATCATCAGTGATAATGTTATAAATTGAAAATAAAACAGTTGAAATAGAAATGGTAATCATAATGACACGTGAAGATTTCATGTCATAAATGCTCACCGTTTGGAAACAGTTCATGTGACAGATAGACACACGCGTGTTTTTTGTTTTGTTTTATGGCATAGATTTGCCAACAAGTTGACAGTTATTAGGATAGTATAGATTCTAAATTGAATGAACATTGAAATCCCAAGATAGGGCGAGGCCTAAAGAAACAAGGGGGGCACAGCACAAACAAGGTTGAGGACCGCTAGTTTACGTAACGGTATACTTTCGAGATTATCTGAACATGTGTACATGGTGAATAAAATAATAATTTCTCGTGTAATAAAAAATATTTTAAGTCGATTTCTAGTAATTGTACTTTGTTTAAGATTTGATGTGTAAAATCTTTACAGCAAAATAAATTTTATTTAATGACAAAATATGTGCAATTTTCATTTGTAAAAGTTAAGAAAAAGTCTGTCAAAGCTCATTTAGGTTTATTTGTTCGCGTCCGTCAGCAACCTCGGACGTGACTAGTGTCCTTTTTGTCTAGTTTTGTGAAATGTTGGTAACCCGTTTTAAAAAAATCGCCTCCTCTCCCCTCTTCAAGTTTTCATAAAACAATTATTCATGTTTTTCTGATAAAAATGGACCCATTATATCTAGGCACCCGTGCGCAGTGCACAATCCGCAATCTGCACAATCTACGATACGGCACTGCGCGTATCAAGGCCATATGCCTATACAATTTTATAAGAAAATTATTAAATCCCATACGAAGTTGGGTAATCCTGTTTTGTGTGTTTTAAAATAGATATTTAATTTTATTAAATTTAATTTTCCTATTAATATGTCGTTGAAGGCCACATTTAGCGTACGTTAGCAAGTTAGTCGCGAATTATTTAATTATTGCGTTTTAATTATTGAAAGGTTCAACTTGTATATATTTTGATTTTGCTGCTTCTCTGTTTATAAGGCATGGCCCTGTGCATACACAAATAACGATTTATCTCATTATGAATACTAACAAAACTGTGCTGCCAACTTAATAATGTGTTGTGAAATTTTCGCGGCTTTTTATATCTTACACTAAATGCGACTTATACCTATATTTCAATTCGACCAATAATAAATTATCAATATTTTATTACCCAGTAGACCAAAGACAATTACAACCAATTGTGGATTTAAATCAAATAACGGTAGTGTGTTCGTAAAATTACGTTAAAAGAGTTAAAGGCAATTAATTATTAATCTTTGATGTACTTATTATTTTGTATATGATAATCGACAAATGTTATCTTTAACCATTTTGTTTCACTGTTGAATAAAACCGCATTAAATTTATCGTACAAATGTGTGTATACGTCATTAGTATCTTTTATTAGTATTGGATTAGAAACATAAATTAATAGTTGTATTTTTAAAGTGTTTTAGATAAAAATATTAAAATCAATAAAGTAAAAAAACATTGCAATAATGTGGTGTTGTTGTGACTTACTTCTATACTTCGGACTGTTCATCGGGGGATTATATTTATGGAGTCTCTACAACTTTCGGTATTGGTCCAACAAAGGAGTCCAAGGACCTCAACCAACATTTCTAGTCGGAAACATGCTGAATGTCTTGACGGGGAAATCAAACCTCGGCGATGTATTCACCAAGATTTATCAGGAAACGAAACATCTACGTTACTCAGGAGCCTTCATGATGCTTCGACCTACTTTTATTTTTAATGACATTGAATTAATAAAAACTATAATGGTCAAAGATTTCGTCCACTTTTCGGATCACAGCTTTCAAATTAATGAAAAATATGAACCGCTGTCAGGACATTTGTTTAATTTGACTGGGGAGAAATGGAAGAATTTAAGGAACAAATTAACACCAGCGTTTACCACGAGCAGGATTAAAGGAATGTTTTCTATTGTATCGCAATGTGCTGTTGAAATGAATAGTTATTTAGATGAAAATATTATAAAAGACGATGTGATCGACATAAAAGAAATCATGGCTAAATTAAACACTGATGTAATAGGATCATGTGCGTTTGGTATTGATTGTAACAGTTTCAAAAACCCCGATGCGGAGTTCAGAAAAATGGGAAAGAAAATTTTTCATCTGTCTTTCTTTAAAGGATTACTTCAGTTTTGTTTATTTTTTATGCCCAAGTTAATGGTGTTTTACAAAGGAAGTATTGGTGGGCAAGATTTAACGGATTTTTTTTACAACACTGTAAGAGACACCATTAAATACCGTAAAGAAAACAATGTGGTACGCAACGATTTTATGCAGCTCTTAATTCAGCTGCAGAACGATGGTGCAATAGAAGACGAGACTACAGGTAATTATTTTAGCACATCTTAATAAAATAAACATTAAATTGAAGGTTATGGTAAGGATATTTATAATAGTAACGAATATGGCTCCTCCCGAAGGTAAACATACTGGCTTCGGAGTCAGATATCGGAAATTTAAATCTTTTAAATCTATAAAACATTTAATCCAAAGATATAGAACTAGACACCCGATAGGTTGAACTGATAAACATTTTTTATGAAAAATAACTGTCAAGATAAGTCTTAACTTTTTGCATACATTCATAACCGGTATTGTTTGTATGGATAACCGGACGCTAAAACTAGCGAATGCTAGGATTCCGTCTTTGTTCGCTTCTGTCTGGACCCGGCCACACATGCATTTATTCATGATACTATAAATATTTTATTATTATTTATTACACCATGTTCGCTCCCAAAGTGGAGCATATGGATCTCCGCAATGCGAAGACGACTTGACAGATTAAATATTTATGTTTGAAAAAACGTTGGTGGACGTTTTCAATAGTGAAGAAGTTAGCTTATTGCGGTAATATTCCCATGATTTATTCAACACAGCAGTACTTTTCTTATAACTATGAATATCGAGCTTTCAAAAAATACTCGTAGTAAACGGTTTTTATCTGATAAACAATAATATTTACGATTTCTGAATAAGTATCGCCTCGATAATTTTAAAACTTTTGAACCGTCTAAATTAGTGCGCAATGCAGTGGTGTTTTCCGTAATAAAAAAATCACCCACATACAGTTCTTCGCAGATTAGAAGTCTTACAATATTTACTTTGTCTCCTTGGGAACACGTATTAAATGTCACATCTAACCATCGCCCACACTTTTAGCATATTTAGGTAGATGTAACGTTGTTATGCAAACGTAAACAATTGAGTAGGTTTATAATCACAATAATATCTATTCTGGCGGCGCTAAACTGTCCATAGTGCTGACGTAATATTGTTGTTTTGTAATAATAAGCTCATCTTCTACGGCAGTAGTAGGAAACAACCGGCCTGCGGGCTTTATATGGCCTGAAAAAATATTTAATGTGATCCTGTTTTTTTTTAAATGTTATGATATAACTATTGCAAGATATCTAAATATAAAATACAATCCTAGCTTTTTCCAAAATTCTCAGCATTTCGAATTTTCATTATTTTTGCCTTTTTCTTTTAATTTGTACTTAAATTTATCGAAAAGATTTGATATTTCTTATTATTAGCTTCATTATGGCCTACTTACGATATATATATATCAACAATACTATCCGCAAAGATTTCGATACACAGTTTGTGCATGTACCAATTTAAACAAATCTAAATTAAATAAATTATGACAACAAAACATTCAATAACAATCATTCACTGGATTTATTCAAAATGCAAAAAAACCTTTTTTATTATTTAACATCTCTAAAAATGCACATTGTAATCATTGCAAATCTTATACGTTATATTATTTTGTACCGCACTATAGCACGCTATTCATTATGTATTTTTTAAAGTTTGATAAAAGCGGCGAATGATGATGTACAATTTGCTCTCGATTATTCGGGTGCAGGTTATCCGGTTCGCGGATTATCCGTAGAAAATCTTGAAATAAGTAATATTTATTGTAAATTGTGTGATGGTATTCTTACGATTAAAAAAATCCTATATTTACGCATAATTATGTAGATAGAGAATTATGGTAGCGTGAGGGCTAAAAAACGAGAAACAACAATTTCTGGGAGGAACTAAAAATTTCTTGGGGTGAGAGTTAAAACAAAAAAAAAACGAAAAATTCCAAAATGCTTAAGGCAGGTGGAGAAGTTTGGGTGGGCCAGAGCTGCCAAATAATAATTCTTCGGCGATAATAATCCATCAATATTTCACATGTTTATCATAGTTCGGATACCCGTTTATTTCAAATATCCGAGCACTTCTTTCCCAGCATTAGCACGGATAATCTATAATACACTGTAAATAACCAAACGGCTCTTAGCATAATAAAGGTTCCATACCCCTGACATATCATTACCAAGGTCAACATTACGTACTCGCATACCATTTATCTGCCGCCGCAGTACGGATATACAATTAAAAATGGGTACCCTATCCAGCGACATGAGCTGCATTACAAAACATTAAATCATGGTTATAGCCTATAAATTGTTGACGCAAACACAATCATTAATTTACTTGTCATATCGCCACCCAAATAAAAGTATTTTTACCATTTTGAGACAACTTATTTTGTTCGTTGTTTAGAAATAGAAGAGTATTGTTTATAAATCGGCATATCCAATTCGATTGATTTTATAATATTAGTTGAATTGATAGAAGTGAAAGATTTTACTGTTAAAAACGTGTGTGCATAAAAAATTTACTCACTAATGAAAGGGTTAAGCAACAGCATGTTGGGATAAGATTTTTTCACATTTTTTAGCAGTAATTGATACTGCACATTAAACTAAATAATTAAAATTAACTAAAGATCCGTTTAAAGAACTTATCGAAAGCGTCACTCGTCGTAATAAGGGTTAACTGCAATTATAAATGAGTATCATTATAATGAAATATTTCAAAGATATTTAACATAATAGGTACGAAATAATGACAATTCGTTTTATTAGCAATATTATAAATGCTTCTTGGAATATGTAAATAATAGACAAACACATCATACCGCGTCTTTTCTAAATCGTTGTGTTCATATTTCGTTTGATTCGCACCCGTGTAGTCTATTAAATGTGTTCGAACGCACTTAATTCATAGATTTTGACGTGATATATAATTGAAAATCGAGTTAGCGGGTACTGTTACCAAATTGCTACTAAGTTGTTTTGCAAAAACTTTGAGAAATGGTGGAATTTATAAAATCTGTTGAATTTATTTCTTTTCATCCTCAAAACATGATCTACGCCGATGATAACAGTATCGTTGTTTATATTATTACAGTAAAAAATTTCCTGCTTTCATTGACAGTAGCTGATAAACAAAGTATAAGTAATAATAGTGAAAATGGTGTTAATATCGTTTTGTTGGGACACGGTCCTGTTTTTGGGATTCCTTATCGGCTGTTTGTATTTCTGGTTCCACCGTGTCATCTTCCAATACTGGGCGAAAAAAGGAGTCATAGGACCAGCGCCGACGTTTTTCATCGGTAACATGGGAAAAGTGTTCACAGGAAGAGAAAATTTCGGAGAATTGTTCACCAAGGTGTATTACGATACGAAACATTTACCATGTGCCGGTGTATACCTGCTTCATATACCAATATTTTTGATTAATGACATCGATGTTATAAAAGCAATGATGGTGAAAGATTTTTCCCACTTTTCCGATCATAACTATCCAATAAACGAACACAAGGACCCTATATCGTCACATTTGTTCAATTTAACAGGCGAAAAATGGAAGAATCTAAGACAAAAACTGTCTCCCACTTTCACAACAAACAAGATAAAAGGAATGTTTGACACAGTCGCGAGATGTGCACAAGAAATGGATCTTTTCATGCACGAAGACATTGAAAAGAATTCAATTGTGGATGTGAAGGAAATTTTAGCAAAGTTGGGTACAGATGTTATTGGGTCTTGCGCGTTTGGAATTGAATGTAACAGCTTCAAGAATCCCGATGCCGAGTTCAGAAGAATGGGAAAGAAGATTTTTACAAACGGTTTGATAAAGACAATCATGGAATTTATGATGTTTATGGCTCCAAGTCTGCTGAAGTTTCATAAAGGTAGCATAACTGGAAAAGAAATAGACGATTTCTTTTACAACACTGTCAAGAACACAATTGAATATCGTGAAAAGAACAATATTGTTCGCAAGGACTTTTTACAACTTCTGATTCAACTGAAGAATACTGGCGTTGTTGATGACGACTCACCAGGTAATGTGTATCTTTAAATACATTTGAAGTCATCTAGCACGTTATTATGCTTTGCTTTAAAATTAAAGTAATTTGGAAGTTGACTATGCTTTTAACAAATATACAGCCAAATCTATCCATCGAACACTACCTCGCTATATTATTTGAAGTCTTGAATTTAATGAGTTGAATTCAAATCACAAGTTTGCAAGTCGAATCGCTTGTTAGCGATCATCATGTGGTCCTAAGGAATATTTCGTTATACCAAATATGAGAAGATTGTTCTCAAATATAGAAATGACCCTCGAGTAGGTTCATCGCCTAACATCGTCAAAAGTTCTAAATTGTAATGGACTTGATTTCTTAGTTTGTTGCCACGAAATTTTTCTAGGTTAATTGTGTGCTCGGTTCAGCAAAAAATATTCGTTATTCTGCAAATTTATTTATTTCGGTATTCGTTATAATGACTTTTGGCATGTAATATCGCATGTAAAACGAAACACTATTATGTCCTTCTATAATTATCGTTGTTTCCTGTTAATATTTTAACCTATTGCCTGCTACAACAATCCTCAAAATCATAAAAACCTGACGGAAAATGCTGTTGCTTGTAACTGTTAAGAAAACATGATATTACTTTCAAACTATTTCCTTTCTTATCCATGGTGCGTGATATTTTAAAATGAAACTTAGCAAAAATATGGAAATTGATAGTCTTTAGAATTTCTCAGTAGTATCACGAGCAAGTGTTATACCAATGTTTAGCATTCGAATGGTTTAAACAAGTAATTAAGTTCATCATACTAATATTTTAAAGAAAAAAAATTAGCATAGTCTAAAAAATCATGTTAAATGAATATTTAAATAAATGATGATATGTGTACATGATAATATATTTTTTTATGTATTTAATACACTTAGGGGAGGGTTTATTTATATATTGTTCATCCTATGACCCATTTGCGACCAAATAAAATATTCACGGACGAATCGATGTATTTGTTGATAGCTGCTAATATTGCTTTACTAAATTTGTAAATAATTCAGTTTTTAAAGCTTGTAAACAAAGAATAATCTACATATACATACACATTTTGTGAACCCTTAAAGACGTGTGTGCAAATAATAAAAACAAAAAACATTTTTGGCAATTTTCTTTGGCGTCTTTTTATCGACAAACAACACTAAAAACATGACTCTTCACATCTAAACATAAAATTAACGTAACTAAAAAATAAAGAATGCATGATTGTGTACATATTAATTATATTTTAACCCTACGTGGTGTGCATGGTTCTTTAAAGCATAAAAAATAATCTCGACAGATTATTTTTCATGAAAATTAGTGGTCAGCGAATCGCTCAGCCTATTAGAAATCCAATCCTCACACTTCATATTTTTTAAATTGTGAAATGAACTATATACATTTTCCCATTGTCAAGATTTAAGAGATTTTTTTCACGATAGCCAATTGCTCAATCTATTAAACATCCAGTGCTGCATCTTTGTAGCCTTTATTTATATCTAGCAGCTGTGAGAATCCAACCTCCGAAGCATATACACTAACCTCTCGGGTAACTTGGAGACTATATTATATACTATTATATGTATATATTACGCTTAGTATATGCAAAGAAATAATAAAATAAATAACATTTAAATTTGGTTTATAGCTACGTACTTAAGGGCATTATAATTAAACCACCTTTTTGTAAAAAGCTTTTAATAATACATAAAAAATAATCTAATTTATATATTCAAATTAGTTGGTGATTTTCAAATAATTTTAATAAATGTTGTGAATTTAAAAAATATTGCAAAATGACAGTGATTAATTATTTTTGGAATATTTTATTATATCCATCTGTGTTTGTTGGTATATTATACTTGATTTTCCGGCATCGTTTTAATTATTGGAAGAAACGGGGTGTAAAAGGACCACAACCGACATTTATCTTTGGTAATTTAAAAGATGTTTTTACTGGAAAGAAGTCTATTTATGATACATTCATTGATGTATACCGAGAAACAAAAGATCATCCAGTCACTGGTGTGTTTATGATTCACCGTCCGACGATTATCGTAAATAATCTTGATCTCATTAAAACGATTCTGGTGAAAGACTTTGCACATTTTTCTGATCGAAATCTTCCACTAAGCGAAAAGAGCAAACCTTTATCGGCGCATCTGTTTATTCTCACTGGAGAAAAATGGAGGAATATCAGAAACAAACTTACTCCAACATTCACAACAAGTAGAATGAAAGGAATGTTCGATGTGGTGGCTCAATGCGCAGTGGAAATGACGAAGTATTTAAGTGCGCATGGAGCAGAACATGGAGTGGCTGATATGAAAGAAATCATGGCGAAGCTGAACACGGACGTAATCGGGTCTTGCGCTTTCGGTATAGATTGTAATAGCTTCATAAATCCTGACGCAGAGTTCAGGACTATGGGAAAGAAAATATTTCAAGTGTCCACATTTGCTAAAATAATGCAATTGGCTCTATTTTTTATACCAGAGACCGAAAAGTTATATAGAAAAAGTACGCTAGGAGATGATGTAGTCGAGTTTTTTTACAATACAGTTAAAGATACTATGAAATATCGCGAAGAGAATAATATAGAGCGAAACGACTTTTTTCAATTGTTGATCAAACTGAAAAATGATGGCTCTATCGATGACGAAACTTCAGGTAACAATGGTTCATTTGTGTATCTTCCAAGTTTTCCTAGTTTTTTTTAACTGGCAATACTTCTCTTCTATAGAAGCCAGCTCATATGCATCGAATACAATTTGTGTAGACCATCAACTGTCGTACGCTACAGAATTGATTTCATTGCTTAACTATCGTATTGTCGTCTCATCCTGAGAAAAATTACAAGTAGCCATAGAATATACGTCTTGACATGGTGTCAATATTCGGACAAGAGATTGATCTTAATTGTAATAAAACTTGTTTAGGATATTGGTAAATGTGGGAAGTAAAATTTATTTCATTGTTTCCAGGAACCAAAGAAGAAACTGTCAACGATGGAGCAAGACTCACGACGATGCAAATCGCCGCACAGGTGTTTGTCTTCTTCATTGCTGGCTTCGAAACGTCGTCATCAACTGCAAGTTTTGCGATGTACGAGCTCTCCCTTAATCCTGATATCCAAGAAAAACTGAGGGAAGAAATCGACGAAGTACTCGCAAGACATGATAACAAGATCACATATGATGGTCTCGGAGAGATGACATATCTTAACAAAGTTATTGAAGGTATTAAAATTTCTGATACACCAGCTTCTCTATCATGTATTATCAGCACACAAACTCGCAAATTATTCGTTTAATGTTTTGTATGATACTGTAACATACAGTCCAAATTATGACTTTCGCGACTCAAGACTGAGGGTCATAAAATTTGTAATAAATTTAAAAATCGCCATTTGTAGATCTGACAACCTTGGTGTTGTGATCTACGGATTTTTATGACTGAAATTAAAAAAAAACTACTATTATAACAGTAAAACGTGAAATTATTTATTTGGTGTAATATAAATATATTGCTTTATATTTTAACTAATGTATTATCACTGCTCGAATAGCGGCAGGCTGTCAATTAATATATCAACAATCATTTCAGCAACAAATTAATTTTTTTAGAAACTTTGAGAAAATATCCTCCGCTCCCTCTGTTGTTCCGAGTGTGTACAAAGAAATATGTGATCCCTGGAACAGACATCACCATCGAAAAGGACACTCCCGTTATGGTGCCAATTTTGGGCATTCAGAGAGACCCAGAATTTTTCCCTGAGCCGAACAAGTTCGATCCAGAAAGATTTTCGCCAGAAAACAAAGCTGCGAGACACCATTTCTCGTATTTACCTTTTGGGGAAGGTCCGAGAATTTGCATAGGTAAGCAAGCGTATTCCGGTGGTTTATTCCTTAACCTCTGAAATTGTTATTATTTTTGTTTGTTATATTGTAATTGTTAAAGTAAATTTTATACATTATAGTATAATGTTAATTCATGAAAATTTTACATAAACTATTTGCAAGTTGACTGCAGTAACTGTTAAATTTGAAAAAGTGTCACATCCAGTTTCCTATGTCTGGACGAACCTTCGAAAACAAAACTGATGCATATTAGTGTATTTTTATTTTCAGGAAGTAGATTTGGTTTGATGCAGACTAAATTGGGATTGGTATCCATTCTTTCGAAGTACGAACTGTCTGTGTGCGAGAAGACCAGCATCCCGATGGTATTCGACAAGAAAGCAGTTCTCATGGTCGCCGAAGGTGGTGTGTGGTTGAAATTGAAGCAGAGAACAAAATAAAACTAAAATTGTTTTACAAATTGTTGTTGAATATTATAAGAAACAACATTTTGATAATATTTATATACTTTAATGTATCAGAATTGTTGTATTATCTAATAAAATAAAATGAAAACATGAAAAAATCCCTTTATATACATGGGATTGATTGTGACAATAATAATATGTTTAAAAAATTGATACTTAAGATATTAAGTTATAAATTGATCATAATTTTAACCGACACACCTTGATGAATATTATCTCTTTATCTATATAACATTTTTTAAATATAATATTTATTTTTTAAAATTTCTTTTATTACTGTAAAAAGTTTATAGATTTATAGAGAAGCCGCTTAATGTATTATCTATTATATAATTCCGTTTAGGAAACAGATGTGGACGAAGAATAAGATAAGCAATGCACAGTTACATAATTATCACTATTCTGACATTTTAACCCTTTATAGACCGATACTTTTTGGGTAAAAAATCTTCCTGTTTTTAAAAAAATATTTTCATATTAACGTAATATAGCGATTTCCAACCCAAAGAACGTGTACCCAATTATGGCAGATATGGTTTACATAAGCGTAGTATGTATTCGCATACAAGTGGATATCTAATTACTTTTTCAAAAAGTTTTAAATATCGATAGTTTGAAAAAAATATTAGAAATATAAAATTAGCTTGTTTTTTTTATTTTGTATATTTTAAGAACCTCTATTCATAATTACGTAAAGTGCATGATGAAGATATGTATTTTTAGTATCTCCCCATTCTCTTCCATTTCTCTTTACTCAATTTATTCATAGTTTGTAATAAAAGGAGCTACGTAAAATATAAACATTATTGTAACATGTGTGGTGCAATTCAGTGGAATGGACTGTCAAGGGGTACGCAAGTCAAATAAAGTTGAGAGCCACTACTATTAGGCATATAACATAATTAATCTAAGAATAGATAACTATAAATTACCATGTTTGCTCAAGCTTTAGCAAATAGACCTCCACAGTCCTATGTTTGCCCCACAATACTTTAAAGAGAACAGTTGGTTTCTAGTCAATCGTTGATAGACATTATAAAGCACATTGTCACGAGTAAAGTTTAATTGACCGACGATAGTTAATAAAAAAAATGAATACGACTTGGACCAGTTTTTGTTCCCACGTTACAATAAAAACCGTTTCAGTTTTAAAATACCGTCGATAGCAGTTGTGCGTCATATGCACGCGTGTAGTGACCAGTTCATCCACACGCAGACAGTGAAAGGTCTGAAGTTCGTCGTTCAACTGACAATTCACCGGTACTATTAAATTCCACTCGTTGACTGTCACGGCTGACTGCCTGCTGTGCGTCTAGTTTTGATGACTGAGAACTCTTCTGGAATGCTGAACGACTGAATGATGAAAGTGAACTAGACAGTCAATTGAAGATCACACGTTTCAAGTCAAGTTTCAACTTGGCGACAACCAGCAATAAATGCTGGATGCCTCATCAATTTAACAGTACAGTTTGATTGGGTCAAACTTTTGCTAATCTACTAAATATTTGATCAACCCTATTGTAACAGAGGTTTTCGCCATAGTTTATATTCAACTTTTGTTGATCAACTTCAACGATCGGTCAATAAAACTTAATTCGTGAGATTGTGACTTAATCTAAAATGACAAAACGAGTGACTTTTTACGGCTACGAAATCAATACCCTTAACTCACGATTTAGATCAATTTCAACAAGCAACATTTGGCGACAAATATAATGTATCTATCACTATTTAGACTCCAAGGAGCAAATGATTACACACGGCGCAAAGAATTATCTTAAATGATTATTTTTCACGACTGGTGGTCAACTAATCGGGAACGCAAGGTCTATATTTAAATAAAAAATACAAAAAATGTTTCTCATTGCAGTTGTGGTATTATAACCACAATGCAGGGCACAAACGCTGCATTAAAAAACAATGGGTGATAAATATAATAAAAATGCACGGAAAATAAATGCATCCGTAAAATGAAATTGAGAAACTATTTCTATGTAACTACGCACAATTGCTTAGAAAAATAGTTTTGGGAAGGGGATAATAGTTCAATCAACTGGTTATGTTCTTTTCCTAAAAAAACTTTCAAATACGTTCGTATTTTGTAGACGCCACTGACAGGTTAGTTTGAACGAATCGCTGTCGTGTCAAGTTAAGCTCGTTGCCGCGTGATTACTACTTGTTATAGGAGTAATGTAAACAAAAGTAACATAGTGAATAAAACTATATTTTATGTTTGAAAATGGGGTATTTTTTGTCGGCATCGTTCTGGTGGGATGTGTGGATGAGTTTAATATTTACCACAGCGTTGGTCTACGGTTGGTATGTGCAGAGATTTAACTATTGGAATAAGAGAGGTGTATATGGTCCTCCGCCTTCTTTTCCGGCTGGTCACATGACAAAAATGATCTATGGAAATCAACACATCGGACAGATATTTGAAAAACTTTACGTCGAAAATAAAAACCATCCTTATATCGGCATTTATATGTTTTATACGAAAGTCTTAATGGTGAATAACCTAGATTTGATAAAAGCGATCACTTTGAAAGACTTCAATCATTTTACGGACCACGGATTACAGTTTGACGAAAAAGTCGAACCACTTTCGGCACATTTGTTTAACGTGAACGGTGCAAAATGGAAGAATATTCGTAATAAAATGACGCCTGCATTTACTTCGACAAAAATGAAATTTATGTTTGAAACCATTTCGACGTGCGGTGATGAGATGACGAAATATTTGGAGGCTGACGCAAACGCAGAATCAGAAATCGACATGAAAGATATGATCTCCAAATTCTCTGCGGATGTGATGGTATCGTGTGCATTCGGTATTGACAGTAACAGCTTTACGAATCCTAATAATCAGTTGAAAGAAATCGCACATAAGGTTTTCGATTTAGACTTTAGGAAGAGTATCTTTCAATTTATGTCCATAATGGCACCAGGTTTACTTAAGATGTTGAAGTTTAGCATGTTGGAACAGAGCGTTACTGATTTCTTTGTTAAGTTGGTTAGTGATACCGTCAAATATCGCGAAGAAAATAATGTCCAAAGGAATGACATTTTACATCTGTTGATGAAATTAAAGAATAATCGTAGCATTGATGATGAGAATGAAGGTATACATAACATAATATTTCTAGCAAACTTAAAATACTTTTAAAATTCGTTGACTGAGTGTAGTCATTGATGGCTGTCATGTGCACTATGTACGAAATCAGAAAACCACCATGTGACGCATGGAGATAACTAAGCTGACTCAGTTTGATCTTGTCAAACAGTCGACATGTCCTTACGACAGTCGAGAACAAGAAACTAATCACATTTTGGGTGAACGCACACAAATGTTTTTCAATCGGGAAGGAATCAGTCGACCATATGAGACTCTTTAAATAAATACATTACTATATATTTAACACCAGCACTCTTAAATGCGTATTGGGTATTTTGTATTAATTTTCACGACATTCATCTATAACAAAATAAATCGCTTCTTGATATTAAAAATCCGGTGTTTGATTAAAACCAAGTATAAGGAAGACATTAACCCTACGTTCCCAAGGCCTGAGTTGCAGGGGCCCTAAAGGTCGGCTCGACCCTAGTTTTTCTGTAGGAGATTTCCTTCCCTTAGCCAGAGGCATAGTTTGCCCAGCATTAATTATTGATATTCATTTTCTACTTCTATTCTCAGGTTAGTTAATTATTGAATCATCTTCATTTTAGTTTCAGATACTGCAGAAAAAGTTACCGAATCCAAAGACGTTGAAGAAAATGATCCACATTTGACGATGATGCAATTAACAGCACAGGCGTTTGGCCTGTTCTTTGGAGGATATGAAACCTCTTCAACGATTTCAAGCTTCATTTTAAACGAGGTTGCAAAGAATTCTGAAATACAAAGCAATTTGACAAATGAGATTGATGACGTCTTAGCCAGGCATGGTGGAAAAGCAACTTATGAAGCTCTTTTTGAACTGTCATACATGGGACAAGTCATCGAGGGTAAATATATATTGTTCTGTGTTTTACAGTTGATTTAGCAACTATAAAATATTGATAACAGTGGAAAAGTAATTTTAATTTCAGAATCTCTCCGAATGTACCCTTCATTGCCAATGCTGTTCAGGGTTTGCACATCGGAATACACCATTCCCGGAACAGAAATTAAAATAGAGAAAGGAACATCTGTTATAATTCCAATTCTTGGTATCCAGAAAGATCCAGACATTTTTCCAAATCCTGATGTATTTGATCCGTTAAGATTTTCGCCAGAAAATAAAAGTAGCAGGCATCATTTTTCTTTCTTGTCCTTTGGAGAAGGACCTCGCATGTGTATTGGTAAGGAATTCCTCAATTATTTAGTTTTATCACCTGTAGCAATTTTACTCATAAACTCTTTATTGGCATGTTTTGATGTTTCTTAATGTTTTATAATTTAATAATTCCAATTGGATAGCGACATCTATTGCCTATCGAAATATAAAATACCAAGCACTTATAGGTTCGAGTCTTTGATGAAATTAAAAAATCTGACAACACAATAAAATAATATTTTTACTGTCTATTTTAGATGTCTTCCTCAAGATTTTTTAAGGCACCCAAAAGAATTCTATGTATCCATATTTCATCTGTCAGATCACTTTGTAATCAATCAACATGCCCGTATAACGTAAAAAATCTTGTAAATATATAAAGCAAAATATGAAATTACTAATTAATTTTTCTTTTTCTATCGGTACTATACACTTCTATATTTTATCTTGAAATGAAAACAATTGTATTTAACTTAATTATGATCCAAATGTGACGTGTACTAATTCAAGCTTTTTTCCAGGTTACCGCTTTGCCATGTTGCAGATTCGTGTTGCCCTTGTGTCCATTTTGAGATATTACGAAGTCGAATCCATTGGTAACTCTGACAAACCTATAGAGTTAAATAATAAATCTTTCTTTATTACACCCAAGAAAGGAATCATGTTGAAGATCAAGAAACGACGGAAATTGATGACATCAAATACTTAACCTGTTAACCGGGTGGGACGTATACATACGTCCAATGTAAATAGTAGTGAC
>JAGVSQ010006605.1:0-11746 GCA_022683975.1 Rhyacophila evoluta | reverse complement strand
AGCGTCTCTTGTATATTATATTGTACATTACTGTCAGATATCATATTCACTAAATATCTAGAAAATCATTATTATATATTATATTATATTGTTTGATTAAGGTATATTTTTACTATCCTTCTCTCTGAATAATAGGAATTGAACGATTTTTTAACGACTTAGTATCTCTTCATACATATAAACATATACGTATTCTTATTAAAAGTGATGATATATGTAATTCACGTGTTATTCAAAGTTTGGGGAGCTTTGGTCTTGTCGGTTTGACAAATATTACTAGTATGTTACGCAAACATCGTAATATGTTTATAAAGAGTAAGCACCAACTAAATATTAACCTAAAGAAAGTTTTTATAATAAATTGATCGCTTTATCCGTTCATATTTCCTTTGAAAGTTACGAGCATAATTCAATGTGATATGTCTGAAAACAGATTTATAACCAGGCTCACAGGTCATAATGTAATAGCGCTGAAGTTAAGTTCGTGTTGAAAAATGCTTAAAATATAATAATTTACGGTAAAAACTAAAAGAGTTGAAGAATTTAGAGTGGAATTTCTTTTATTGCAGTTACATATTAACACTTTCCGAACCGAGCGCATGGTAACCCGGCTTTTATTTGACATCTTAATACCGCGGAGTAACAGTTTATAAAATGTTGGTAATATTTTAAATAGAAAATAGAGGTGGGTAACATTCTAAAATTTTAATATAAGCACGTTTTTAGATATTTTATTTGTATAGTATCATAGACATGCAATTTTTTTCAGAATTATTTGATACTATACACATTAACATTAAATTTCAGTTAGTTCGACATAACCATTGCATTTTATTAAATGATGGTTGTCTTATTATCCATCTCCCCGGCAACTGAGAGATTGGTGTGCGTGCTTCGCAGCAAGCGATTACGAGTTCTATTCACACAGCTGTAGGATTTTTTTTGAATCTCAAAGATGAAGGCGGGATCCCCAATGGATTGTGAAATCAGCTGATAGCCAATTATCGTGAAAGAAAAAAAATCCCCATGATGGAGATCCGTATACTCCGTTTCTGGAGTCGATATCTTGTTACTGTATAGATCCATATGGACCATTTTCGCAGTGAAAATGGTAAAAGAGATATTGATAGTGTCCAAATGAGTATCACGCTGTTGTTTAAAGAACAATATTGCGAAATAAATTGGTACCAATGTTGTAACACTCGATTTCTGGAACGTGCGGGCTGCCGGATAGCGATTACGTTCAAATGTATATGATAATTCATGAATATTAGAATAGTGTATTATATATATGATATTTATAAAGTAAATATATTTAATTATAAATATGGTAGCTTAAACTAAGAAAACACATTAAAATATAAATTTATATTGCGCGAAATTTTGTTGAAAATTATATATATATTGCAATGGATTTTCATCATTGATATGATTTAATTTATTTTTAAATATATACATCAGCTTTTCATATTCCATTTAAATAATGTAAGGTTTAATATTTTGTATTTCCATTTGTGAGCAGGTGTATATTGTGAGCCAATAGATAAGATAGATTTCGTTCGAAGTCTGTAACGCATCTTATAAATCTCATGTCAAACAGCTTACAAATTTAATTAGATCCGCCAGTGCAAAAATGAACATGGTCCAACTAATTTAATTACATACATGCACCTTAATAATATTTATTTTATTCATTTGAAGACTATAATACCATTATTACAAAACGGTTTATGCCAAGAAGACAGAGAGCTGACGTGTTAGTAGTATATTTACTATAGTCCTGTTATATATAAATTTAACGTAAGATTAAGTACCATATAGAAATTACATAAACAAATTGAGATTTTATAAAATACAAGAATGGATTCCAAATGGGTTGAGCGAGTTGTTGACAACACATCCTTCTACAATATAAACATATATTTTTTAATAATGTAGTCTTGTATAACATGTATTATTCTTGCAATTTTGACGCTTTCTTAGTGGTTAATGTTTCATAAAAGTAAGAATATATGCTTATGTATACGATGTCCGCTCTGAATGTTGAGGATATAGATTTATACAGTGTGTAGATGACCGTTCAAAAAATCGACCGTTTGGATAAATTAATTTTACCAAGTTTGCTACGGAAGTGGAGCATATGGATATCCACAATGTGAGTATTTGTCTTGGAAGATAATTTTGTACGAAAATTGGTTTTCAGACAATTGCTAAATCCAATGGGCATCCAGTCCTGCATTTTTGGATTTAAAAATCTAGCAGATGTAAGGATTGAGCTTGTATACCTCTTATGCGAGGCGCGAACGCTATCCTCTCATCTGCTTCGAAGAATATATAATCAATATTTTATTAATTTTTTTACGAATTGAAACATTACAAATTTTTACTTGAGACTAATTTAGAACACGACATAGTATAATAACAAAAAGTGTTTTAAAAATAGTGAATCTATGAATTACTGAATAGTGTAACTTTATGAAAAATTCAAAGGCTACGAAAAGGAACGGAAATTCCTTTACACCAAGAGTTTTGTAGATTCGTTAGACTTGTAAAAACACGCGCTACGGTGCAATAGTGACTGTCTCTGTTTTCCGATCGTTGAGGTTCCACTAGGTTAGAATATTATAGGACACTTATTATGGAATTTATTCGATATAAGTAAGCGACGCAGGTATAACATGGGAGGAAGCTGAGTGACTGGCAGCTAATATGCAGTACTGGAGACACCGCGTAGTGGCTATGTGCACCATAGAGAGAACGGATATAATAAAATAGTCTATTGATTACTAGTATAAAGTTATAATTTAAACCAATCGTTTTTTATGACATGTAATATTTATTTATAAATAATATTATTGAAATGGGTAAACTTCTTTAATATATACCAAAGATATTTTTCTCTAAAGAAACGTTTACGAAATAAATGTTATACTATTAAGTATAAGTTATTATTCAAAAGAAACGGGATCAATTGTCAAAAATTTTGAAGGGAAAGCGTTAAAAGATTTGAGAAAAAAAGAAATCAGTCACCACTGATAAGTGTTTTGGCTTTTAGCCATGACGTGGTGACGAGTTGAAGTATATATCAGTCAGTGTAATATGTCCGAGGAACTCGAATGACAAACAGCAATTATGTCCCATATTTTATTTTTATATTTAAGAAAAACGCGATCTCTGAAGAAAAAAAATCGAAGATGGGCGTACTATTATTAATGGGATATGACAATATTTAATTTAAATAGACGGTTTACATTTCACTGGAAAATGTCACACGCATCACTCTTAACCTGGAATACTCGATAATATTATTGCTTTATTTTAAATATTATACACTGATAAATAAATATTAAAAATAGCTGAATGAAATATGTCAATTTAAACTTGTTCGACGTCACATAGTATCCTAATACTTATAACTATTATGTATACATTATTATAGTTCAGCCCTTTTTACTATAAACAGGTAAAAATATAAATAATATTAAACGAGGATTTTTTAGCTATTTCTTATCATTCTTGATATTATTAGTTTGATAGCTATCCATATTTACGGATTTAAATCAAGATCCCATGTTTCGAAAGATTCACAAGTGTAAATTCACTTATCCAATAACCAAAGTAGGAAACTAATAATAATTAAAGAAAATAGAAAATACAACGTAAAAGAAGTGTATACACTCTTTCAAGATATATAAATGTACCTAATATCCAATTTTATAATATGTATATATATAATATATCTATCAATATTACGTTTGGTGCATTTTATGAACGAAACTGAACAGCTCTCCATATAAAAATACATTTTTATTAAGAATGGGCAAATATTGCCCGAACAAATCTGTGCGTGAATTAAATGAATCAATGTATTTATTATATCGAAAACTTTTGGCTTATTACATTGTAAGCTTTAATCGACATTTTAAACTTTAATAAAACAGACCATATATTTTGAGTAAATTAAAATGACAAACGTATTTAATTTTCACACTATTTCAAATTATGTCCTTGATTACTTATTTTAAAAATAATTCACACAGTAGTCGCATGCCTCATAATTATTATTCAACTTGTTCGTGTGTATTTTTTGCATTGTCATCATTGAACCGTGAATAAATAATTAATGAAACTCTATTTTTGCCTTCACGGAACAGGCCGTACCGCAATTGACGTGTAAAGCCTTTAGTTTGTGACCAGTGTGTTGGCGAATATTTCGAGAAGAAAGGGCTTAACAAATACAACAGGTGTTCTCGAGACAATATGGCCAAACAACGCGCTGACTTTGACTAATTACCATGCCGAGCTTCTCTTTATCATCCGACATTTTGAAATGATGACGTCAACATATTTTGTAGTATACGTAATAAGTACAATAATTCTCGTTTATCATACACATTCCAAACAGCTGTGGAAAATTTTAACAGCTACAGAACATTTCATAAGTTCCAGCGAAACAGAGAAAGTGTGGTACTAAAAGAATTTTTCACAACCTTGACTAATAAATTTTCTTACAAGATTCTTTCTACGCATCCAAAATTACAAACTACACCGAATTATATTTCATCTGCAGACATCTATTAGACTTAAGACGATCCACGAAGTCTATATGTTTATAAAATCTATATAAAACAATAAATTCTTATGAAAACCCGTTTTATACAATCGCTATAAATTTCGGAATTAATCTAACGCCAAGACGACAAATCGTTCTTGAACAATAAAAAAGCAAACCCGGACGTGCACCCCGCTATTGTTTTTACAACAAGATAGTTGTATTTTAATCTAATTTGTTTGAAAAAAGGCCAATTCGGAGTGGAATAAACTATATCTTTAAAAAAGATGATTTAGGTTTATTGACAGTAAACTCTTTACTTTGAAATACTCGGTCTAAAATATAGTATAGTTATTCGTGTAGCTGATTGAATTATGCAGTACAGAATTCCCCACATTATCGCGCGTTCGATTAAAGCGAAACTCGATTTCCAGGATTCAATCTCCAAGATACATGTACTATTAATTACGGTACTAAGGTATTCGATACAATAAAAATAATTATATTCAAATAACGAGAAAAAATAAAACCCTGAATGACAACGTACAAACTATGAGCGCCTTGGCAACAAGTAATCAAATACGAGAATTTATTGTTAATAATTTACTTGGCACACATAAGAGGATTTTACTTTTGCTGTAGGTTACCTACCTTTGCCTCAATTGTATTTATGGGGCGGGAATAGCATGATACACATAGGGCCGCCACCAAGGGTGCAGCCGTCTTTACACAAACATGAAAAACGCTGCTTTTATATCAATAACATTCTATTATATTTACTATGATGATAATCAATGGTTACCATATTGCAAAATGCTAAAAATGTATAAATAATAAAGCTTTCGGCTGCTTTAGAGTACGACCAAAATATAGTTAATTATAAATACAGTGCCGTATGTAGTATGAAATAAGAACAATTACGTAATTTTTAAAAGCGGTCGTTATAATATTATCACAAACAAACCGTGTTTTTGTTTTACTGATATTAATTACTAACACATAAATTACCTTGTATTGGAATGGACTGTACGTGGTGACTCCAACAATTCCCAAAGCTAACCAAGATTCTGGTCTGTCGTAAAACATAGGTTTTAAAAATGTGCGGCACTGAGGCGCAGAGAATAATTCCCAGAGCGCCGCAGGATTCGTATTTTTCAACACAATCTGGATTCAATACGCCAGTGTACGGTTACAACATTATGTACGGTAGTTGTTTTCTAGGGGTTACAGAATGTTTATATTTTATTTAAAGAATCACATCAAGTACAAGCGATAATTTTGAAAATATTAACATTCTTCATATTAAATATCGCATTCCGTGCTTACTTATGGACAATATTTTTATAGAACGCGGAAAATTTTGGGTAATTTGTTGAAAGCTTATTTATAATAATATATTAGTTAGTTGAGAATATCCCTCAGTGATTAAAGCTAATTTAGTGTACAAATAATATACATCAATACTAAGCAAAACAAATGATTAATAATAATGGTCGACAGTGAACACAATACAAGTGATGAATGTCAATGAATACATCACTTTGCAGACTGCTTATAACTGAATTTTGGTTCCGCAAGAAATTATTTATAATTGATGAAGTTTTATAAATCTGAAAAAAATGACGGTTTTCACTTGTTTAATTTACCTTAGAATTATACTTTGGAATAATTATGTTACTTTGATTTTTGATCATTCAATGTATAGCATTTTTGCAAGTTGTTTACGTGCACTACTAGATGGACACTAGATGGAAGTGTGTTGTATTCAAATGTCAACATGTATAGTTTTTACAGATATAGCAGAAAACTTCAAATCACATGCGGCCAATTGAATCATGAGTAACAAGAATGTTTTAAAATTACCATGGGTACCAATAAAAAATATGACTTGGCGTGTAATAAATAACATGTCTATGGTACTGTCGAATTTTCGTGCGATATGCCCGCTAAGGATACCGCTAGAGACTTTTGACAGATGTATCCATGTATCGTAAATATTTTGAATTTTCTTTGTTCCTCAAATTGCCACACCTGTCGAACGCGCTCTTCAAATACACGCAGCTGTCAAAAGATATTTTCTGAATCCATATTGTTATATTCGCGGTGTATGTGTGAGGTTATTTCGCATATTTCGCGTGTAGGCAGCCTGCTTCGAAATTCGATTGATTGATTGACTGACATTACGGGTAGATACGCACTTAGATGCTTTACCTAATATATTGTCATCAATCAAAATTGTATCATGTACAATAGTTATTTGAATCCTACGTAGTTTTACGAATTAATTAAAATGAATCTATGGTCTCAAGACAATCTATTTACAATTCACAAAAATACAGCTCACACATTATTTTGAAATGTTTGGTCCATAGTCAATCCGGATTTCAAGTGAGATTGTTTAGCTAGATATACTGTTTTTTTACGAAAATTGATTGCAAACCGGTCGGCTAACTGGATATTAACTGTTATTAATTAATATAATTGGGCCCTGCATTTTTTATGATTTTAAAAAATCATTATTAAGTTGCGCCTAACTTACTGACCACCGCGATGACGAATTAATATTGTCATAGAATTGTTAAAATTCAAAAAAGAAAACAAAAGATAGACGACAGAATGGCTTGGTTGTCACGTGTAAGTTTGATTATTGAGAGTTCACATTCATGACATCAAACAAATTGTTAGTTATTATTATTACGAATCACCATAGAAACAAAAAAAAAAATATTAACTAATCAACTAGAGTTCTAATCACCTGTTATTGTATTGATCTTTCAACTTCTTGCTAAATTACGGTCAGCTACAAAAAATCAAGAGATGTTGATAATGGTAGTAACTAAACTGAAATTTGTAAAGCTTTATTTTAGTCGTGATTAATTAATTAAGAAGCTTTTTGTGTTTGCAACATATTGTCCGAACGGCTTCTAGTAATTACTAATCTTCAGTGCATCGGTTATTTAGGAATAATTCTATGAATTAATTACAAGTTGTATGAAAATCTAAACATCCTTTATTCAATACTTTTCTCCTATCAATAGCAGATATCCGTCGATTATTTTTGTGGAATTGGCCGCTTTCGATTGCACGCGATTTTTTCGCTTTGTTTCATACAACCGGAAGATAATTTAGTTTATCCCTAGCAATTAAAATCTTCTGTTCGTTCATCGGAACTGAAATTACAAAAGAGTCCATTAGGAATGCGCGCCGTATCCTTCATTTTAATCTCTCACGCTTATTAAAGCATTTGGAGACCACATTGAGGCAAAAATAATTAAAATTTTGACATAAGATCATTTAAGTTTACCTCAAGGTACGTACAATGATTCAGTGTATTTGAGAATAGAAAATAAAAAAAAAAATATTTTTTCAACACTCGCTCGGTGTAAAGTATGTATGTACATGTATATTAATGATAGTTAATATAACTAGAGATCGTAAAAAGGATAGGAAATAAGATAATTGCAACAAAATTCATTTTGAGTTCGTCATGGTTATGTAGTTCTATATTATATATTACTTATAACAGTACGAATATTCAATTCTTTTGTGGGGCGACCTACCATAAGCTGTATATTTTGTGTATGAAACGTAAACATCATACAACAGACGGTCGTATACGAGTGTTGTGTCTCTCAAATATTTATAAATTAATTTATAATGAAATAACTGCACGTATAATTAAAACACCATACGATGGGGAAAATATTTAAAATATAAATAACATTTTACCCGTTGCATCTTTACACGATTTTAGACGTACATCATAGTATAACAAACGTAGGGCACACATTAAGATTGAGAATGGCCAAGCAACTTATGGGAATCCATATATGTACTTACAATTTATTCACATAGCTTAAAACATATAATATATATTAGAGAGGGCTAATAGTAAGAAAAATTTCTAGTGAAATCCAAAAAATTCACTCGTGAAAACCCATTTTTATGTACAGTTAGTTTGGGCTTCAGTTGAAATCGACTTGTCTAACTTTTTCGCTTTGATCAATGAATGTAAATATATACATTAGCCACAACCTATATTTGAAAAATACTGAATACGTATCTAACATTTTTTTTTATTTCAGTGTAAGAATCTATATTGTACAGGCTATATTTAGAATTGTATGAAAACACATCATAATAATTAGGTATTACAATACAAACACTTGATTGCACTGTATTTTACTATTGGAGATTTAATACAAAAGGTGCCAGCATAAAGCTATACAAACTACCATGTCATTCTGAAGATAATTTAAATATATTTTTACTAAATATGTAAGACACTTGGTAATTACTTACAGACTTGGAATATTAGAATGCATTGATATTATTTCATTAAACGTATACGTACAATCTATATTTTAATAGTTAGTGGTGTGAAGAGGTTAAAGGTTACTCATAAATGGTTTTCCGCGTCATTTCTAATGCAAAGACGTTCGACATTCAAAGATACGGATGCGGAAGTCGGTTGGATCCTTTCTCGAAAAGCTGCCATGGGTAAACATTATTGTTATTATACGGCCTAATAAAATAGTAATAACTATTAGGTACACATGGTAGGATTTTTTAAAATAATTCGGTGGTGGAATTGGGAATATGCCTAAAATCACCGTTATTTGATAGGAAAATATACAGTGACCATTTCATCATCATTATCAGTAATTATACATTTTCTGTTAGATAAAGATTTCGTTCGATCACTCGAATTTTACAATAATATGGAAATATTATATTTCTAATCCACCCAAAGCAATTAAGAGTGATTCTGCGTCCGTAATTTGTAATATATGTTTCTATAATTACTCTTATTCCCCTGGATAATTTAAAAAAATATACTTGCATTACATATTTAAATTGTTAATGAATTAAGACATCATATTCGCATGTTAAACATGGGCATATATGTACATGTATATCACCTAGTATGTTATATCTGCTCATAAAATATTATAATATTAAAAAGGATTTTTTTATTCGTATGTTCTAGTTATAACAAATACCAAAACATAAAATTAGGTAGATAGGGTTAAATGAAAAGGCATACTATATATACATGTGTATTTATGATTATAATTAATAAAAAGTGATTTTTACCGTTTCTGATCCATGTCCTGTGAAGCAAGCAGCGGTACTCAACTCCCTCATAAGCCACCGATATGTCAAGAACTCGCTAAGAAATTCGTTCAATTATCTTACATAGTGAATGAATCGAGTAAGTCGATTAATATTTTTGTTCTGTAGTCAAGTCACGTAAATTACTATTAATCCGTCATTATGTATTTTATCACCTATCGAGTTATTTTTTATGTTTTAATTTTGACAAAAATTGGAATCATCAACATATTTAATTATGCACTATGCAATACTAAAAAATAAGAAATGAAAAATTAGGCAAATATAAAATTACATAATAAGTAGCTCGTCAAATAATTTAAATTTCAATAGTAGTTCCCGTGTACTGTTGGAAATCACTACCATATAGCACATTGATTTCTGTAATAAGTATTTGTCTTAACAGCCATCACTTATACTAAGAGGCATCCATTTTTTAAGTATGTATAAAGATATAGAACTTCAAACCAACTAGCAAAATTTAGAGTATTGTACATTATTTTCGTAAGTAAAACTTTTTGGTTGTGACTATAAGGGGATGTGAATATTTTGTAACGCTTTTCATGACTTCCGGGTGTGATATTTCATTCTGTAAACATTTCCAGAATGTGTTCAGGTAAGTATCAGTAATTATGTTTGTATTATACATACACGCAGGTAGGGTACCTGATATTTTCCTAAAATTAGTGAGGCAAAAGGTGTAATGTTGACGGTCATACTGTTTGCAATGTGACCATTAGTGAAATCTTGTTCGCAATTTTCTCTTGTAAGGTAGCACTAAAAATAAATGATAGTTCGAGTTACCGAAATATAATCCCTCCCCATATTATTTCTTTGTGGCTTAATCCTAAAAATTTGTATTAATTCATTGTTTCATGAATGTCATACTTCAGCATTGTTATTAAAAAAAAACGAATATGTATCGTTGATTGTTATAAAATCCAATACTCCGTCCATATTAGTTGTAAAAAATCAGTAAAAACATTGCCGTTTCCATAAAAATAAAATATGTTTCCTGCTGCTAAAAGTATTTGTTTATTTTTTTCTTACGTGGTATTTTCAGAAACATCGATTTATTGTACATGTTCATAATAAGCATTTCAATGTGAACCAGGGGTAAGCCTTGGAATTCTCAAGCAAACTATGCACTCCAATTCTACCTATTGTGGAATATTCATTTATACCAAAGACCTGGAGACTATAATTTTAGGAATGAAGTAAAAATTATAAAATAGGGTGACAGTTGAAAAAAAGAGAGACCAAGGCGCTGAATATGTAACTACGCTACTGCCTGGAGGTATTTTTTAAATTTTAGCCATTGAAATCGTGATCATCTATCTTCTCATGTACACACATGGTTAACCTCTTAAATGGAAGTACATATATCATCGTCACAAATCGTCCAGTCCATCGTAAATACTGAGACTAGATAAAATTAATGATGTCATTTTATTAAAAAATTAAAAGATAATATTTTCATACGTGTATATATTATACTATGTTCACTCCCAAAGTGGAGCATATGGATCTATCTACACAGTGTGAAGATATTCAGACCAAAAGTATATGGATCTACGCAATATGAAGACGCCTTGACAGATTGTTGTTTTCGAGAATTGTTTGTTAGACAGTTGCTCAACCCAATAGGCATCCAGTCCTGCATTTTTTGATTTTTTAAATTCAGCAGATGGGGAATTGAACCCGCATTATCCAGATTGCAAGGCGCGCTCACTACCAACTACGCTACCCGAGAGACATATTATATGAAAATATTACGCAGAAACATCTAGAAGGATATATATTTAACAATTCTAGGAACTTTATAAGATAATACGAGCATTAATAGAGGTTTTAAAAATTACCCATACTTAATAGGAAAACATAAGATCTGCTTACGGAAATAACGGTGAGGTTAAATATTTGCAGCATCTATCGATTACAAGTGCAATTTTGATACATCTCATATCAGATATTGAAATTATATATCTTTTTTTTTTATACCATGTTCGCTCCCAACGTGGAGAATATGGATCTACACATTGTGAAGATATCCACTCCGAAAGAGGAGTATATGGATCT
>JAGVSQ010006604.1:0-16178 GCA_022683975.1 Rhyacophila evoluta | reverse complement strand
TGGAAGTTTACCAGTTTTCAATAATTCAGAATTTAAAATCAATTTCCATCAAGCAATAATATTTATTATTAAAATTGTTTCTTTATTTACTCAATGTGATATCAATTTTATAAGCTATT
The DNA here is from genome assembly GCA_022683975.1 of Rhyacophila evoluta. Lineage (NCBI taxonomy): Eukaryota > Metazoa > Arthropoda > Insecta > Trichoptera > Rhyacophilidae > Rhyacophila > Rhyacophila evoluta. The sequence goes on along the minus strand of JAGVSQ010006604.1, from coordinate 16,059 downwards.
TAAGAAAAACTATTAAAATTGATGAGATGGAAGACCCTTTTCATTATCGTAAATTTCATCGGTGATCCTTTTTTTAAACTTAAAAGGTAAATTTAGAGACTAATTAATTTTTTTAACATACATAATTTTAATAGAATATCTATTAAGGTATATACATTGTGACTATCGAATAAAAACTATTTTGAAAAAAAAATCTGAGACCTACGTCTTTTTTTCCTTTCCACAGTCGATATGGATCTTGATAATATTAAAACATTGTATCTGGTTTGTTATTTTACAGAAAAATGGCATACTTTTTTCACGATAATTAATTATAAGTCAATCATTTAACCCGTTGCAGACATGCACCTTTAATTGTTTAATTCGTTTTTGAGCGTTAGGGATTTGAATCCCTGACCTATGCCACGCGATTATGCATAGGCCAATTTGGATATAGATACTGTTTCAAGATGCAACAAGATGACATTATTAAGTCATTTTCATTTAAAATGGAGTGAACTACTTTCCACGTTTAGTCGCTTAAATGTGTTTTTCTATTTATATTATTTGAAAGTAACATCCATATATTTATACGAAAGTCCGTTAAGGTCAGTGTCCGATACATTTGGGAACCAATCTCTCAAAAACAAAATTCATTGCACGATGCGTAGGACCTCGCATTGGGCAGAATCAAAATAAACAAACTTCGTACAACTCAGTTCGCTTTTTACAACATTTGTTGATGTTCCATGCCGTTCGACCAAGGAAATAATCACTGATTGTTTTTGATTGTAAAATTTCCGTATTGAAAATTGGAGGGTAAATATATGAACACGTTATGGACCTGAAGTTTGAATTTAATAGATTTTTTTGAATACCTAGGTACATGTTGTACACGTATGGTTTTGTATTAAGCCAAATATAATTAACCATATAAATATACTAAATAAAATACTAGTTTTAGTCTCCATGCACTTTAAGATTGTGTCTATATACTGTATTTTATAATTATTGTTGACACTCCAGTGTGTAAATGTGGAAGGGAAAATAAAGATATCAATCAAATTGTTTGGCACTCAAAGATTCGGCATGTTAAAAAGTTTATTCAGACTTAAGTTTCAACTGCCTCTTTCAATGAAAGTTTTGTTACGTTCTCCACATATTGCTTCACATATGCAGGTTTTTAATTTTCGTGAAATGTGAACTTATAATTTAAATGTTAATGTAAATGATGTACTTTGTAGTTCGTTGAAACATATCAACTGTTTAGCCGAAACAAACCTTTTATAAGGTCTCATCTGGCTTAAATAAAAAAATACTTAGACTCAAACTCAATATATTTGCGTTTTTTTTAAAACAAACTTTTTATATCCAAATGCAGGGATTGAATTGGCTATTCGTAAATAAACAATTAATATAATCCATATTTATCTAAATTCAGCTCGGATAAAGTACCTGATAATATTTATTGATGATTTTTTTATGAATATTGGTTTTATACTAAAAACTGTAAATGTTATATTTCATAAATTGGCGCATTTGCATCAAGCCAAGGTAAATTATAAAAAGTCATTGCTTCTAACATTTATTTGTACTCCAATAATTCAACTTTTATGTTCGCGTTTTTGCACTGTGTATTTCCAAAATGAACTTACTCCACCATACTAAAATTTTAAGGAGAATATTTTGAACAAGTATACTTTAAATATAAAATTATGCAGCACTTAAATCAGTAGAAAAATCAAATTCAAAAGCATTAAAAACAAAATAAACATTGAAAAACATTCTTCTTCTTACACCATGTTCGCTTCTAAAGTGGAGCATATGTATTTATACAGTGTGAAGACGTCTTATCATTTTTCACGAGAATTATGTGTCAGGCAATTGCTCAATCTAATGTGCATCTAGCTCTATATTTTTAGATTTTTTAAATCTGACAGATGTGGAGTCGAACTCCCATTTTCCAGATTACTAGGCGAGCACGCTGTCAACTGCTCTGCCGGAAAGACTCATGCTATATGCTTATTCTAGACAGAAAATCTTTAAATTTTGGCATAATGGAATAAGTTTATTTCTGATATGCCCCTTAAACTCAATCAGAATTATTATTACGTGGAATTAATCTAATTAGTAATATCAATGTAAAATTTCAATTGAGTTAGGTGAGACTGTCGTAATTCGGGTTAAAATGTGTTAAAGAAATAAGTGCACATCTCACTCATTGTCGTTCTGGACTGAACTTGACGTTGCGGAAATGTCGAATTACTTTTCTGGCCCTTCGCTAGCTTAAATAATAATTTTCTGTTTATCGCTTACTGTGAGATATGAGAAGTATATTTGCAGATCTCATAACTCTGTCTTTAAACTCTGCAAACATCTTATAGCAGGGATATAGTCTAAAGTCTAAAGCCTATGTACAGATAGTTTTTGAGTTGTGAGTTAACACTTTGAATGCGTAAAAACATCTCCGTGTCTGTACAAATGTCATAGCTACTTCTTATCAAAATAAGAGGATCCTGTCAAAAAATGAAAAAAAACGGAGTTAGTTTTTTGACACCTATCAAACTCACCGCTTGGCCATGATATATGTACTGTAGTGGTTATATTATTTGGATGGACACACACGTGTGTGTCGTCCGCATTGAAAGAGTTAATCTACGGTAAATATACGTGACAAAACTGTTTCCCAGTACATGCTGGCACCAGATATCAGCGTTTCTTAACCTATGGGACTCGATTCAAAATTGACTCGCTTGGCGAATGTAATTAATTCGATTCTTTAATCATGCTCGCTCTGAAATCGAAACATATCCGGCATTAAAATTCGGTAAATATGGGAATTGAATCTGGATTCCTCGAATGCTAAGCGCACAAGCTAAATAACTATGTAATTAATCGCTAAATATTCTCAAGATTCAACTCTCAAAACTTATCCAAAGCCAATGTTTACATTAATAATATAAAATGCTGTTACCAAAATTGTAGTTAGTATTATAAAAATACGATATTTTTTATTTATATGTGCTATTTTATTCATATTCTCTTGTGTTGTAAAACCAAACGTATTGGCGTAAATTGGGGCGTGAAACCAACGCCATTACTTTAATTTGCATCGCGACTCAAAAAGGTTAAGAAACACTGATCTAGACAATAGTGGTTAATGCACTTGGCAACGTAAAATAATTCCTTTATTCAATCAGAATATATGAATTCTTTTGTCGGTTGTAATTAGATGCGGAGGATGGACTAAAATATGAGTGGGAACGCCTTCTTAGCATGCTTACTAAGTGATGACAATATGTGAAAATGTCTATAATATTGTATAGTGTGACCAGTGCATTAATAAAATGGAAATATATATTTATATTTACTGCTAACTTTTAAATTTGTTTTCCGGAAATGCTGATTTCGTTTCGAAAGTTTCGCTTCAATCATTCGTAGTCAATCGCCATTGACTCTAAAACTTTACGCGCTATCGATGCACAAAATATTTTTTACCTTATATTAATACACTTCCTGATAGAATAGTGAAAAAATACGTAATTAATACCACAGAATTGGATTGTTACCTTACGGTTACGGGGACATTATTATAATTGAAAATTATTGCTATTTTTAAAACCGAAGTTAGTCACGGATGATTTGGATTCTGCTGACAATTCAATAAGAACATCGTGCTTATTGCTATTAATTATTAGTTACTTTATTGCAATTCATAATATATATAAATGAAAATGTAAACGTTTGTTTGTTAAAAATCAATCTCCAAAAGCTTTTCACCGATTGCTTTGGAATTTTGACACAACGTTTTACTTGTATACGCCCGTGTTTTTATATATCTAATATTATATAAATATCACACGTGACAGATAAAAATATTTTCTTTCTTTTATATTTAACCAGACTGAGCCACAGCAACGCGTAGCCAGGTATAGCTAGTAATACATAAAAATCATATTGAATTCGCTTCAGTGGCACTCCGTTTGTACGTAACATAATACGTTTTCCCGCTATTTGCAAGCAAATTCTGCAGTCCCATCACGTGTTATTACAGTTAATATCAACTTTTACGATTTTATTTCACGCAATTCACGTTTGAAATAATTAAAATTTAATTGATTTTATATACACATTTTACTAAATGCAACAATTGACATGCCTTAAAATGAATAATGGGGTGATAAATACGTGTGAATTTTTATTTAAACACCCGTCTTACCCTGCAGTCCTTATGGGCAAGGTTACGCAAGGCAATTTATGGGTGATACCATGCGATATGGAACCCAATACCATTGATGGCTGGAAACTTGTTTTTGGTAAATCCTTGCGAAGCCGCATAAGCCTTGGGTTTTATGTGATGACATCGGAAGTTGTAGAAATCGATGATATAGTGGACAGTTATATCCTCAAAAACTTGTCCGACGATGAACTCTCTGGTGGATAAGAAGTAACCTCAATGCATCCAATTAAAAGAGGCGATTCAATAAGGTATATTAAGTTCCTCAAAAGCTATTTTACTACAATTTAAAACGTAAAAAATGAAACCTCCAGACCAATTTATAACATTAAATGAGCTTTGTGTAAAGAGCTTTAACCGTTCTGCGAGTTTTTCTCTAATAATATTTTCTAAAGTTTTTTAAAACTTCCAATCTGTGTCTTGCCTCAAGTAAAATTTTTGCGAGTCCCTTCAAAAACGGGGTTTCACTGTAGTCACTATCAAAGCTATCGACATTGTCTTAATTAATCAAGTTTTTCTGGTTTTAGTCCGGCGTAACCCGATGCTACAATATCGAGAAGCGAAGTTGAAATGCGCTGGAAGTTAATACCAATAACCCAAGACTTCAGTTCCCGCGCATTCAAGTGTGTTGAAGTTAAAAAATAAACAAAACCTCTTATTTTAGTCCAGCAATGTCAGAGAACTTGATATCTTAACACACAATAAGAAGATAAATACTCGTATACCAAAACCATACGAACCCGATTGTAAAACTCGCTGGCACATCAATAATGCAGGCATAGTAGTTGAATTGGTTTGAACCAATACACGTAGGGCAAAATTGAGTTAGACTCATATTCGGAATCTCAGAATAGGTATTTACCGGATCACTAATTTCCATCCCTCAATCCTAATTGTTTGCTTAGAAATAATAACAAATGTTTTTTTATAACAAAAGTATTAAAACTACAATACTTAAAACTTTGAAATACGTTTTTCTCCAGACTATATAATGGTGACTTGGCTCAAATCAATTTTGCTATACCGATATACTGAAAAATATTATTCATTATGCATTAAATTCGCCAGTCGGTTAATGCGTGTATCGGTGCTGGAAAAAATGGATTAACATCTTACAGGTGCATGATGACTTTTTATATTCAAGGATGCTAAACCAGATATAACAGACACTTGAAGAGGACACACGTGACAACCCGAACAAATTTGGGACATTACTGTCGAATAGAGTAGTGAAAATTGTTTCTCGATTTCAAAGATCCAGGATACGCCTAGTTAAGACTAGTTGTAAGGATGTGGCCGGTAGATGGCGAGGATATTTAGTGATTGATTTAGTAATTTTCTTAAATTTTGTCGAGAAAAACAATTTATCAAGCAAGTCATACATTGCGGACATCCATATGGACTATGGAAAGGAAAACGGACGTAAGCCATATTGAACAAAATTTAAAGACGGCAAAAAAAATGTTTGATTTTAAGCCAAAACTTACATAGGAACGACCTTAATTGCATGAAGATTTTATTTGTTAAGTTATTAAAAAAACAGTTAAATTGGCTTGATGCAAGCCCTTTTTCTAGTTCTCTTATTCCACAGACCATACGTTTTTCAAAGTTGAAAGCTAAATTTAGACGTTAATTCAGGGTTTTAAGCTTATATCCTTTTGGCATAACGTGTATTAAGTTGTATTTATTATAACTATCGAATAAAAGCTATTTTGAAAAAAAATTGGGTCACGTTTTTTTTTCTTTCCACAGTCGATACAAATTCGTAGCAGACATGGCTTAAAAAATCGTCTGTGATCCTGTGATCTATCGCAAAGACGTTCTAAGGTACGGAAACATCCAAATAACCAATAAGCATTCAAGATATAAAAAAAAAAGATGAGCTGTCTAGAAAAAAGACAAAATTACTTAAGATATTGGAGTCATCCAGAAGACGATCATGTCTCCCATCAATTTATAATACTGATATTAATCATGTGTGACTAAGTATTATACTTTTTCAAAGCAAAAATATATTATTACTATTTAAAAATTAGCATGATCTATAGGAATTTGTTTAGCATGCCTAAAATCTGTCATATTTTTTGTGTGCATGTTTTTCTTCATAAACGTTTTAACTAAGCATATAATTGACGAGTCATTGTAACTATTCTTTGAAAAATGTGATTGTTTGCGAAGCATTTGAGATGCATGTAATCAGAATGAGTAGATACCGGTTCGTATGTTATTATTATGTATTGTCATTTTTGTTGCTAAAAAAAATCCATTCTCAAATCTGCGATGTTTCTCAAGTTTTTTTGTCAAGCACCAGAAGGTAAATAATATTTTGAACTCATTCAGAATAAGGAAAAAAAATATAAAAAGCAATTTGTCCTCATTCTATAAAATAAAAATGATCCTATTACATCCGTTAGACAGGCGTAAACCGTGGCGTAACGAACTTGATGCGGTCAAATTGCTAGAATTATCACACGAGCAGATTTCCATGACGCAATGGCGTACACTAGAATGTGAATGATTATATTCTAACTAAGTCATGTCGATACAGAGCCTTGCAGATGTCGTTCTTCGTAAGAAAACTACTGTACAAAATGGAAAATAAATAAGTAAATTGATTGCATATGCATTGTTCCCCAGGTAGCGTAGAGGTTAGGGTGGGCGCTTGACAATCCGGGAATGCGGGTTTGATCCCTACATCTGCCAATTTTTTAAAAAATCCGAAAATACAGGACTGTCCATTGGGTTGAGCAATTGTCTGACAAGCAATCCTCATGAAAAATAATATGTCAAGATATGTCTCCACATTGTGGAGATCCATCGCTTTCGGAGCGGACATCTCCACATTGCGTAGATATGCTCAAATTTCGAAGCGAACGTGGTTAAAAAAAAACATTTTGTTTTTTGTTGATACTAACGAATGGAATAATAATAATAATAATAATGGAATAATACATTGAAAATAATACAATACAATGCTTCATACACATTAAATGAATTTCTACCTAAGACATTAAATTTATATGTGCGTGAACTTTAAAAAAGTATAATTGATAATATAATATATGTTGCTGTATATAAGTAGTATGCGTATATTTTTAATTGATAAGTTACTATTTACGATTAAATCCGGAGCGTATGAATCAAAATTTAATTGCGGGATATTAACAATTTATGTAATGTTCGGTTGTTAGTCGCTCAATACGTTTATTATTCAAAAATAATTATTAAGAAATGAAATACACAGTTTGAAAAGGTCTGTATAGGCAGATTATATTTCATTTTTCATATGAGTATATTTTTTTGTTTTATATTTTTATAATTTGAAATAACAATATAACTAATTTTAACACTCTTAGAAACAGTACTATTTGAAGTTTTCTTCAAATTTCAAGATATTTTTTTTATATTATAACAACACTCAAAAAAAAAAAAACTGAAGAGTTTCAGAAACACCCAGTGTGTGCTTAAACATTTTTTTTAGATCACCAATAAAATACGATATGTAATTTTTTTACACATTTAAATATTTTAATTTTACGTCATAATGTAATATTACGGTAAAATATTTACGTACTTTTACATGAGTGTATAATTAGTGACACGCGAATTTGTATTCCTTGTTCGAAATCTATGAAGCGAACTATGATAACACAGTGTCATCAAATCGAAAATTGTGTCACTTACCTCCTTCAGCTGTTCGCCCCATACATACAATAATAATATGTTACGCGAAAAGCAATAAAACACAATTACCTACATTATCCGCCGTCCACGATATAATCTATGTTTAAATCTTTAATAAAATGCAATTATCCATTTATTTATCATTTTTAAATTCTACTTTTCCTTAAACATCTGTTTTTATAACGCTCCCCTCTATCACCTATCATTTGTACACACTCGTTATGCGGGTGTATACCATGGCGTAACGAACTTCAGGACGAACCCAAAGAATTATATTAGGAGCAGCTTCCCAAGACCTCGCTTGGCATACATCAGAGTGTACGTGTTTTCTATTCTAACTAACTACTTGTCACTCGCCGTAAGATTTCGAAAAAAAATAAAAATTTTAAAATTATATTTTGTTGAAACCAAGTCGCAATGGCTGATCGGTCCGATAAATAGTCGAACTGACTTAAAACACTTTTCCGTTTCATCCAAAATATAGGGACACTCCCAAAGGATATGATTGGCTACATAAGTAAGTAGGAGATTCTATAAGACCAAGCTGACTTTGTCTTATAGAATCTTGATGAGCTATTCTTCTTACTATCATGAATAACTCTCTTGTGTGTTCTCTGTTCTATTTCACAAAATTCCAATGCCAAATCTACTATGTATTTCAGACTGAATGACCAGCCTTGGAGTACGTTGAGACAGACAATGTCTGGATCCTAGCTGTCTCTTCGTCCGACTGGTGAGATGCTAGTGTCCTGCAACACCTTTAATTTCTATTCTACATGATGTATTTGGACACTGAACGATGCTGATGCTGACTTGGGAGAAAGCAAAACGATTAACAAGAGGAAGAAATCCAGCTTGAGTGATCATATAGTCCACATAATAAATCAAGATTAAAGGAAGATTTACATATATTTATTTAATAATGAGTTTTCTATCTAATGCTTTCAATATACCTGCAGTTTTCATGGCGTTCTAAAATTCGTTCAATTTAAATATATGAAATAAATTATACTACATGAATATGTAGTATAAAAAATATACATATAAAAATATCATCTACGTGTAGACTAGTTTATTTTTAATTTCATGACATTGAAAACGTGTAAATATTTATGTCTCTCTCTAAATACTCATACACTGTTCACTGTCTCTATCTCTTTCTTTCTACATCTTAAAATATTGCCCCCAACGTAACATTCAAATAAGAACAAAGACGAAAAATAATAGATGGTTGTATATTCCCATGATTTGTTATTATAAATACATTTTTTATATTGGAATGTAGTGCATCAATCATATTGCCTGATACCCATTCATTAATCATACGTTCAGGTAGACCGGAAATAAAACTCCTGGACAATGGTACACCGTAATTATATGTCGGTGAATGGATGTCACTATCAGATTATTATCATTAAATTCATCAGTGCGGCCATGACCTTGAATCGGGTCTCTAATATGCACCAAGGAGAGCTCAACCGTGATTCGCAGACTCTGAAAACTGTCGTTTCATTGTTATATTATGTTACACGGCAGCAAATGTCATTCCGCTGTCTGTCATTTTAGTTGGAATGTGAATGACAGACAGATGAGCGTCTGTTATTTTTTGAATTTAGAATTATTTGTTCTTTTTTTTGAAAACCGAATTGGTTTAAATATCAAATATTGAAATGCAATCAGCTGTAATATTATTATAATTCTCATGCGCTTCGTTATTATTTTATTATTCACACCTCGATAACAGTATCATATAAATGGCTTCATCTGCAAACCAGCCAAAAAAAAATATTTATGAACGTTTATGTTACTGCATGGAGTTCGCTGGCGTGTGCGGGTGATTTTACGTATTTAATTTTTTGTAAATTTTGTGCGATCTGTGTGCGATAGAAAAATTAAAGCTGAATGGCATCAAAATCATTTTTTTCAACCATGGGTGGAGTTAGCTGGTTTTCAGATCAACACATCGATACTAAAAATAGGTTATTGATTCTTATATATCAATTGCTGTTTATTATCGTGTTAAATATATATATATATATATCGACTGTGGAAAGGAAAACGAACGTAACCCACATAGAACAAATTTTACAGGAGGCACAAAAAAGGTGTATTTAATTATTTTTAGCTAAAGTTAAAATATTACATAGAAACAACATTGAAGTCCATAAATACTAAAACTGATATTTTATATACTCAACATGAAAAGTAGCATAGAGGTATGTGTGCGTACCTAGCAGTCCGGGGAATGCGGGTTCGATTCCAAAATCTTCACGATTTAATCAGTCAAGACATGTCTTCACGTTACAAGGATCAATTTACTCTACTTATGAAACGGACATCTTTACACTATGTAGATACATATGCTTAATTTTCGGAGCCGACATAGTTATTCCTTTTAATACAATTGGATACAATTTCATAAATAATGGGATACCATCTGACATTGTATTTGCTGAAATCTCTCTCAATGATTGAAGAGTAGTAAATTGAATGTGATATAATCGATTGAATTGTAGGCTAAGAATCAATCTTTGATTGTAATGGAATCTCTAATATAATAGACACTAACGCCACACGTGGATAGTAAACTAAATATGTCAAAATGAATAATCTTCACTTACAGCAGTGATATGTAATTAGTAATCAGTAACTCTAGAAATGTCCTCAAAAGCCTAACACTATAAATTTGGAAGACACGATCTTTGAAGACAGCTTGATTAAATTATTGCTTTAATTGGAAGATGCAGAGACAGATATTCGAACCCACGGATAAGAATTAGCATAAGAAAAGTACCGAAGACCACTAATTAACCGATGAGGAGATAATGATAAAAGATACTGACAAGCTAGTTGGAATAAATTATGGAAGAAGGACTGATTCATATGGAAGACAGTAGTAGAGGAAGTTCAGGCTTGATTGAAGCTGTGGGACTATAGAAAGAGAAGAAGGCAATGACCTAAGGTCAATACACTGCTGCAGATTAAGTAAGTATTTAAATAAATAGATCTGAGAAAACCTTTGGGCTCTTTAATATAGAGCATGACAAGTGAGTTTCTAGAAGTCGTCAGTAGCAATTGCCAACCTGAAGACATATTCAATAATTTTCTTTAAAAAGTTAGAGGCAGAAGGAAAAAAAATGAAATGACAGTTTTAGAAAGATAATTTCTCTTTCCATGTCACCATGAAATGTTGAAAAGAGAATGAGAAATTACATTTATTTGTTTGTGTTATATTTTATTTGCAATACAAATAATGTGCCATCTCTATTCAATACTCTGATAGTCTCATATATGTCTTTCATTTATTTTAACATGCATTCATTTGAAGAATTTGATCGCTTTGCATCTTTCAACGTTAATTATAACGATTTTTTTCTCCTATAAACTATTATTAAAATCATATGCTGAGGCATGCACATTATTTATCATTTGTTAGAACGAATGGTGCCATGCTTTCACCATGCCGTTTCTGCAAGGGAGATAGTCAATTACCATATAGTTTACGTTTCATATATCTTTTGCTACTCTACAAAAAAATACTTTATGGTTTCATTCAATTTTTGTATACGTGGTCACGACTTTATTTGCGCGCAATTGGCGGCACAATTTTGCGCGGGACTATCCGCGCGGCTTTGTCGGCACGGGTATGTTACTGTGCCCATATAACAATACAAACCACTACAAAGCACAAATAACTACAATATTTCAAATAATTTTTGTATCATTACATATAATATTTGATTATGTACATTTTAAAGAAGTTAGGGCAATAATTGAATGAGAGGGAAATTTAGGGAGATCAATTTTATCAACTATACAGTAGGAAAATTATGTCAACCTTGTTATCAATTAAGTCTTGATAATAAATATGAACAAATATCGTTGAACAATTAAATTTAAATCGCCAACTCGTTTAACCAAATAAAGAAAAATAAGAAAACTCAATTTACGAGACTGTACGCCAATTACGTGATCGTGCTGGAGTTAAGATATTCAATTTGTTGATCACAATAATTACTAAATTGGTAAATCACCAACGCCGCTTCAAGATGGAGCAAGGTTATTTACCTGCAAATTGTGACGTTATCTCGAAGGACTACGTTTATTAGAGTCAGTTGTTCATTGCAGTAAGGCACTTCAAACACTGGGTTTCATTTTATGTACGTTCAGGATCTTTTCAGATCTTCTCTTCAAAGGAAGCTAGAGAGTGGATGGGTCGTTTGTGCCCCGAGTCAGTTGAAATACGACCTTACATCAGAGAGGGCTCAGAAGAAATTTCTTAGATTTCTGTTCTTGCGGGTATATGGATACTATCCAATTGCTTTCATTTTGGGCATGCTTTCTCATTGTAGCTTAAAAATAAGAAGAGATTGTATTTGGCGACGCATTTTTCGACTTACGCGTGACCTAATTGATAACTTTGCCAATCTGGCTAATATTGGTCTGTGCTTCCCTGATATATAACTGAGAAATCGAGAACATCAGTTGTTTTTTTATTCCTAAATGCAGAAGTCGCCTGCCAGTATTGGTGCTAATGCGGAGAGCATTGGCGGTGTTTAACGAGTTTGCCTCGGTTACTGATATATTCCACTTATGCGAGGTGAGTTTAGATGGATTCTGTTGTATACATTTTTAGAATAGAATATATCTAACTTTCCTATATTATTTTTCAATTAGTTCTTACTTTTATGTATGTTACTTGTACAACACTTAATTTGTTTACATATGCTCTTTTGTAATATTTACTAAAACACATTTTTCTTTTGTATTATGTCGTGTTTAAAATTTTCTAAGCTAAAAAATTCTAATGTTTTCAACACGTCAAAAATATAAAATTCTGCGTTTTGGTTTTGAAAGATTAGATGATCCTCCGATCGACGTATGAAATTTGTTTCACAATAAGTGACAACTAGTAATTAGTACAGCAAGTAAGAAAACAAATACTAACCATGCATTGGTCCAATAACGACGCAGACAACGATCATCAGCATTGCAACTCTCATTCGTCTGTTTCCAGCTCCTTTCTTGAAAGCGACATTGAAGGTGTCCTTAACGTGTTTAATATCGAAAAAGTTTTTCAGGAAACCCACGAATCCTTCTGGAACCACTGTCAGGTTTTCCTAAAAATCGTCATTGAGTATTCACCAAGAACTGTGTACCAATTTAATTTTGGGATATTGATATCTTAGTCATATTATTACATATAAGAATAAGTAGTTTAACATCTTTCTAAGATAGGGTCAATATTAAATAGGTATATTTCTAATTATTAATGTACAATACCATTAAATTTAAAGCTATTATGCATTCTCTATATTCAAATTATAGGATTTAAAAATTAAATTCAGTTATAATAAAATATAATTATTTCATTCATCTAATTTTTCTAAACAACTTCTAAATTTAGATACTCAGTATGGAAACAAGTAGGGAGCAGCCCTTTTTAGTTTAAAGTTTTTACTGTAGATAGTCGTAAATAAGGATGTAAGTGTGGATTCTTACCTTAGAAGTTGTTATCCTCACTGGTTCCTCAATATAGAAATATCCGTAACAAAAGCTGACCAAATATAAACAAGCCGAAATACTAAATATTCCATAAAATCCAATCTGCTTCAATAATATACCACTCAATGCCATTCCTACAGGGATCCCAAGTGAGCAGAACAAATTTACAATTCCTATTCTCAGAGTCCTGGTTTCTTCTGTAGTAACGTCTCCAATATAACTAAAAATACCCATGAACATGGTAAACCAGCCTCCTGTTAATCCTGGAAAGAGAGCTTCCGTTATTCCAGCCACCTCCATCGGCAATTCATCGAAATAGTATGTATTGAGGATGAGGCCAATGCTTGTTAAGAATTCCCCGACGATTGGTAAAAGCATGCACGGTTTTCTTCTTCCAACTCTATCGCTCCAAGCTCCGAGAAAGAATATCAATAAGCACGGTAATGAAGATTGAAGAATTGTTTTCCATCCTTGCATAGTTGCTACTAATTGTTGCACTTCACTTTCTTCCATTGTGTAATTTGCAGTTTCCCTCATTGATAAAGCATCACAGATGTGTTTGTCATATCTCAAATTGACTCTACAAGCCTTTTCTAAATTTAGGTTTTGCGTGGCTAGCGACGCCAGGACGCTGGGCATAATATAACACGCTAGCATTGGTTCGACTGTGATATATGATTTTACTTGTTTGTATCTTTCGAATAGAGATTTGGTCTGCCATCTTAGCGATAAACTCGATGCTTGTGTTTTGTCATCTTTAGGTTTCTCGGTCATCGGTTTTTCTTGCTGCGTTCCGCCATTTGCTTTTGCGTTTTCCGCCATTTTGGAGCCAGGTTATCTGTGAAAAAAGAAAATTTAAATATAAAAAAATAATCTCGAATATTTAACTTATTTCATTAGATAAGAACCTGCTAAGAGATTGGCACATTCTTTTAGTATCTAAAACAGTATATAAACAACGAATAAACTATAGAAGCAAACATATCAATGTAAAACTAATATAGACAAAAAAAACATTTTGTTTAACAAGAAATCACATAAAATAATGAATGACAGCTCAATTCAAAATAGTCAAACGACGCCTAATAATGATTATTATGTTTAACTTTTGGGTTGTGCAATTCCGTTTATTAACGCTTGACCAAATTTTATTGGGGCAGTATTTCATCTTTGATCATCTACCATAAGTCCGCAACTTTCTTGTGTATATACTGTGGTGTATCGAACGTGAATCTTATTAAAGGTGACGGAAGTGTCCTTAGAGCAGATTCCCATGATCTAATTCAAGACAGTTATAACGTGAGTAGCAACTGTGCAAAGAATCTAAGCTAATCCAATAAGGATAAAGGAGGACATTTTATATTGGGTTGAGGTCAGTTATTTAATATAATGTATATCATACACTGAGTATATGAAATTTAAAACAATTCGCATTGGAGCATGTAGTCCTTCCTGGTCTAAGTTTTAAGCGAAGTAACATTCAAGTATAATAACATAATCGTAGTAACACGTGCCTGCTTAGGTCGAGTAATCATTCAATTGTCCATGTCCAGAGCATAGTTACGAATTCATTTAGCCTCGCTACCAATATTGTTTCATCTCAAATGAACTAAGATATTCAAAGCTGGCATACACTCCGGTGCAAAGATATTCTGGTAAGAACTTGGAATTATTCATGAGGCACGGTGATATCATTCTCTGATGGACATTCCAAGATTAACTTACAACTATCGAAAGGAAAAAGAACGGAATCCTCAGTTTTGTTTCCAAATAGATTATTTTTGACAATCACAATGAATGCAATATAATATCAATCAACTGCTATATATATATACATTTCTCTCCGATAACGTAGTTGGTAGCATGTGCACCTAGCAATCCGGGGAATGCGGGCTAAAAATGCAGGACTGGATACCCGTTGGGTTCAGAAATTGTCTGACATACAATTCTCTTGAAAAATAATCTGTTAAGACGTCGTCACATTGCGGGGATTTATATATTCCACTTTCGGAGTGGATTCTTCACTCTGTGTAGATCCATATGCTCCAACTTGGGAGTGAACATGGTATATAAAAACATATATAGTATCTCATTTGAATATTGGATGAAAAGCCGAAAAGCTTAAAATACACTTAAGTGCAAAGATTCAGCAGCTGGAGAAAACTTAGAAATATTGACGAGTGATACCTATGGTAATATCTCCTTTAAAGAAACTTTTGGATCAACTCTCACATTTTGTTTCGCTCCAAAATGTACAACTAACCTACCACTAGTATTGCCAATACGAAAGATAACGTTTCCATTTGCATAAATTACTTATGTTTTTAACAACTATATTACACCGGAATGAGAGTGAGTTTGGACGAATTTTATTTTATTTATGATTGAACAATTATTTAGATTATATGTTTTAATAATTTCAACACATTTTGCAGTGTTGGATGCTACATAGTAAATTGTTATCGACCACTTTTCATGACTGTTGAATACAAACTGACAAATGACATGAAAATTGAAATGGCGGCTGAACATAATCGGCCTGGAACATAAAACGCACCTTATACTTCTATACTGTATTTGTATATTCCTTATAATGTACTTGGCGACGCATTTTTTTCGACTTATGCGTGGTCTTATTAATAACTCTGCCGCTC